>CM077175.1:29738615-29928615 GCA_039654105.1 Coreius guichenoti | reverse complement strand
ATGTTTTTCCCTTTTCACATCATTCTTTGTAAACTCTAGAAATGGTTGTGCGTGAAAATCCCAGTAACTGAGCAGATTGTGAAATACTCAGACCGGCCCGTCTGGCACCAACAACCATGCCACGCTCAAAATTGCTTAAATCACCTTTCTTTCCCATTCTGACATTCAGTTTGGAGTTCAGGAGATTGTCTTGACCAGGACCACACCCCTAAATGCATTGAAGCAACTGCCATGTGATTGGTTGATTAGATAATTGCATTAATGAGAAATTGAACAGGTGTTCCTAATAATCCTTTAGGTGAGTGTATACCATACAGATAGAGTGCAGTCTTGTAAATTGTCAATCATTGTCATCAAAATCGTAGCCATAGTTTACATTTGAACATACTGACAGAGTACACTGTTATATTGACAACATGACTAAGCATTTTGACTATCTTGTTTGTGAACAATGACACAAAGACTTGTCATTCTGATGGCACTGATGTGTTCATTGACATAAATACATACTTTTGAGAGATGAACTAAGGATTTTGAGCAAGTTGCATACTTTTGCAGGTAATCCATTGTGTGGTGCTCTTTGTACGAATTGTTTTGAGAAATGAAAACTGGTTTGCAAATCTTAAGGATGTTTGAAGAAATGTACCAAAGCGACTGAGAAAAACTGTATTTAGATTATCATTAGTAAAAAAAAAAATAAAAAAAAAAGGATTTCTATTAAAATTCATAGTAAATACAATTTGATTTAATGTAAAAATATATTCATTTTAATAAAATAATTTTCATGTTTTTAAATGATGTTTTAATAGAAATCAATTGGAAATAAAAGTTATAGGAATATGGGGTGTGTTGTTGACTGTCAAGTAAATCAACATTTTATTAAGAACATCCATTCTGGAACTGGGCCAGATGAATAAAGACACCATAAAGAGCAATTCCCTTTAGCACATCAAAGAAATGGCAGTAAGCCTTTTAGCAACACATCAATGTGACCAGTGAGATAATAGATAGTAACTATGAATAATGCAATAATCCATAAATATGCTCATCATGGCAGGAATCAGCAACCAGTCATTTTTATATTTTTTGATCAGGAGGAAGAGTACACATCTGTCACATTATTAAACAATATGCCTACTCTTTGTAATCATGTCGAACTTTTTTTTTCGAACATATGAATCTGTCCCGCAGATTGATCTACTGTAAATATGGATTTGTTCTTTCTTCCATAAAAGCCATCTCGGGGGATTGACATGACTTTTGTCTAATTCCGCATCCTCGCGGGGGGTTCATCGACACACTGGAGTGGAGGATCTGTCACAGAGGGTTAGAATGGCATGCTGTGATAATTGAAGACATCTGCAGAAATGTAAAACGTGAGTGTTGGAGAAAGACGATGTGGCATAGCTTGCTGTGAAGTGCTGGCAAACTCATTTAAAACTGCATGAATGTGATGAAAAACAAGAATCGAGCGGCTCGGTTTCACTGCCTGCTGTGTCCACGGCACGCTCCGGTTCATGTTTTAACATCTCACTAGAATTCGCTTTTCAACGATTCAGTTTATGCTGGTCAAGAAATTAATTATGCATCCACAATCATGAAACATACTTTTGTTGCTCTACTGCGTGTATAAAAACATGAGGTAAAACTAACCTGCCACCTTGTGGTGGGAAAAACAGATGCTCTCTTTGGTTCACATCTTTATGGTGTGTAGACAAATACCTATAAGAACCGTTTTAAAATCTGTTGATAGATGTTTAGAGAAAATTACAATCTTAGAATAAAACGTTCCAGAGAACCTTAAAGGGTTCTGTCAGTTGCTTTATATATTCAAACCTTTAAAGGTTTAGTTCACTTTAAAATGGAAATGACCCCATGATTTACTCACCCTCAAGCCATCCTAGGTGTATATGACATTCTTCTTTCTGATTAACACAATCTGAGTTATATTAATAAATATCCTGATGTTTCCAAGCTTTATAATTGCAGTGAACGGGGCCCACGAGTTTGAAGCTCAAGAAAGTGCATCCATCCATTATAAAAGTAATCCACACGGCTCCAGGGGGTTACAGTTTTTCTCAGTCGCTTTGGTACATTTTTCAGATCAAAACTGAAATTCTCAAAACTACTTGTTCAACCTCCACATCATCAAGTCACTTGTGCACATAAAAGCAATTTCTCATTGTTTTGAACAAATTGCAAATGATTTGGTACAGTCAACTGATTATGTGCAACTGTCTGCTGTTTCCTACATTATCAATTGCTTATGTCATGTTTTTCAAAATGTATTATACTGGTTCTCATTGAATAGTCTTACCCCTCAAAAGCATTAGTTCCTTGCATAAGTCATTAAATGCAAAATGGTTAAACTAGTTGTCATAATGCATCGGGTATTTTCTGTACATTTCCATTAGACTCCTGAATTGATGAAATGCTGAGAATTTTGAATTTCAGTAACGAAGGGAAATGTAAAGGGCTAGATCAACCAACGATCAACCAGTTCTCTAAAATAGCTCTCTGAGATGCATCTCACGAACCTTCATTTGGCAAGCATATATAGACAGACAACAACACAGTGTTACAATTTCTTATAATGGAAGAACAACAAGGAAACAAACAGGGTCAACAGCCGGGAAGAATAAGAAGAGTAGGAGGCAAAACAGTGGAAGTGGTAGAAGAGGCCAAGATTGTAGACATGTTTCTGATGAAGTAAGGGCCACTATTGTGGAACATGTTCTTAACCATGACCTTATGGCTGAGTCGGGTCAAAAGGTACAGCCGAATGTTGGGAGAACAACCGTGTCCTCAATCATTCAAACTTTTGTAGAACAGAAGAGGCATGTAATCAGACAATGTTCACTATACTGTACACTTACTGTAATGATATATTATAGTAGTCCACTTACATTTTACATTATACAGTAAATATACTTTGAGACATAATGAAACACACTCATGTACAGTAGGCCTGTGTGTGTGTGTGTATACATACATAGAAAGAGTCTTCTCTTTTTCTTTATATCGCAATATTGTACTGTAATTTGTTGACAGACCAACAGTAAAAGTGTAACTGTGAATCCTGTCCAGTCTCTTGCAATCAATATCCTACGTAGTATTCTAATGTGTAAATTCATAATATTGAAATTTAAAATGTATAAATGCCATACAGATAAAGTGCAGTCGTGTGAATTTTCAATCGTCATCAGAATCGTAGCCTTATGTTTACATTTGAACATACTGACAGAGTACACTGTTATATTGACAACATGACTAAGCATTTTGACTATCTTGTTTGTGAACAATGACACAAGGACTTGTCATTCTGATGGCACTTATATGTTGACATAAATACATACTTTTGAGGATTTTGAGCAAGTTACATGCTCCTGCAGGTAATCCATTGTGTGGTGCTGTTTGTACGAACTGTATTGAGAAATGCACTTACTGGTTTGCCAATCTTAAGGATGTTTCAAGAAACGTACCAAATTGACTGAGAAAAACTGTAATAAAGGCCTTATGAAGCAAAGCGATGGATTTGTGTAAGAAAAATATCCATATTGAAAACTTTATAAAGTAAAATATCTAGCTTCCACCACACTGCCTTCCGTGTTCAACTTACGGAAAAAGTTAACTGGCGTGACGTATTAAGTCGGATGTAGCATAAGTGTTTTGAACTGCAAGAGGCGTTACTTCGCAAGTTGAATACGAAAGGCAGTGTGGCGGAAGCTAGATATTTTTCTGTATAAAGTTTTAAATATGGATTTGTACAAAAAACCCATCGATTCACTTCAGAATGCTTTTATTAACCCCCCGGAGCCGTGTGGAGTAAGTTTATGATGGATGCACTTTTTTTGAGATTCAAACTCATGAGCCACTTTCACTACCATTATAAAGCTTGGAAACATCAAGATATTTATTAATAGAACTCCAATTGTGTTCATCAGAAAGAAGAAAGTCATATACACATAGGATGGCTTGAGGGTGAGTAAATCATGGAGTAATTTTAAAGTGAACTAATCCTTTAAGTGGTTCCCATTAGGGATCATTTTATGGATTTAGTTTTATTTAATATTAATTAATTATGAATTAAACAGCTTGTAAACATACTTCATCACAAGAAAAAACTAAATAACCAAACATAAACATTAAAACTATTATGCAATCATGCAAGACATTTCTACTTACATAGAACCTTTTTGGCATTAAGTGTTCTTTAAATTTGAGTCAAGAACCCTAGGGTTCCACTGAACCGTTGTACATTCCCTCCACCAAAGTGTTTTGGACATAATTCACAACTGTAGTTCACCACATAAAAATGAAGGTTCACTCTTCATAAAACCCATATACTTTATTTATTAAACGCAGAATGATCAATGTCAATCAATGTGATGCCAAATAACATGCCTCAAATCTCAGACAAGATCTGTAAAAGGGCACATGCAGATTTATTTTCTCCCCATTATTCTTTTTTTCATGCACACAATGTTTTTGTCAGAAGGGAAACCATACATGACTAGCCTAAGGAACTCAACAAACAATGGAAAGGGTATGAATACTCATACAAAAATATGTTTTTTAAATTGTCAATCACAGTGAAAAACCCTACGATAAATCAACATCTGACTGATGACCGCTGAGTTTCTACTCCATTTTAACTTCCAACTTTGCTTGGAAACAAAATAAGACTTCAGTCTTAACATACTACATTATAGATTTTTATTTACAAATGGTGCTTAAACCTCTGTAGTCTAATCACACAGCAATTCAGGTATCAGTGTATAAACTGTACAAATTGAGATCTGACAGAGAACCGAAAAAACACGGCATCAAGGGGAACAATGTAGTTAATTATGCAAAGTAGTGCTACGCACAAGGACGTCATATTCAAGTCTTCTCTGGATTCACAGTTAAATCTTCACCCAAAACCATTCAAACCTGGTTTTACCAGACAGTTTGGAAACAACATCCTCAAAAAACAAACATGAAATATAGCTACCGGTTCACCTTGGAGATTAATTATTAAAATAAAGGTGACCTCATTGACCCCAGCACTTTTACTTCATTTACACTTTAAATGTGTCACTCTAATGATCCGTACAAGCCACAGTACACGCTTCCTTTGTATAAAACCTGTAACACTTCTCAAACTTGTTTGGGTATTCTTTACACATTTAAATGAGATACCGGTGTTGGATCGGTCGTCTTGTGTCGCAATCTTATGTCCTCATATTTCTACACACCTGTGTGGAACTGAAGAAAATGGGAGTGTTAGGGACAGGACCAGGCGGTGATTTATTATTGTTTGTTCTATTCCCAAGGAGGGAGTCTTTTCACCAATTCCTTATGGTCAGTTTTGATGCTGGCCAGCAGGCCGCCCGTGTTTCCTTCTGACCCCGAGTAATCAATCTGCTCTCCTTTCAGAGTTGTCATTTGACCACCAAGAGACCTCAAGATGGCATCGCCCGCACAGATATCCCACTTTTTGATGTACGTCACATGGATGTACATATCGGCCATCTCTTGTTCATTATCAGTGGAGTCTAGAAGAGCCAGTACCTTATATCCTGTGGGGGGAAACACAAAGGTTTCTGAAGCAAAGTACAGATGTATTTTCCTCTGCCACAGTCATTGACAACTATTTTGTACTCGATAAGAAAAAAAGTAGAATGAAATAGAAAAAGTAGAAACATGAGGGTGAGTAAATGAGGACAAATTTTTCATTTTATTCCTTAAAGAAAGTAAACTTAAAAGTATTTAAGATTCAAACACGTACATTTAAATGGATGATTTCAGCTCATTTACTCACCCTCATGTCATTCCAAACCCGTAAGACTTTCATTCATCTTAGGAACACAAATGAATTTTTAATGAAATCTGAGAGATTTCTGTCCCTCCATTGACCGTCTACGCAACTACGACTTTGACGCTTTAAAAAGTTCATAAAGAGATTGTAAAACTAATCCATATGAATCAAGCAGTTTAGTCCAAATTTTCAGATTTAATTTAGGCTTTTATTCACATAAATATTCATCAACGCAATCTTTTAATGTAAACGGAAGCTCAAGCATGTTCGCTTGACAAATGCGAGAACCAATGAGGTTCATTCTCGTGTTACACGGCACGTTTGACATTCAGTGAGAACCAATGAGGTTCATGCATAGCTGTCAATGAAGGGACAGAAATTGCTCAGATTTCATCAAAAATATCTTCATTTGTGTTTCAAAGATTAACGAAGGTCTTACGGGTTTGGAACGACATGAGGGTGAATAATTAATGACAGAATTTTCATTTTTGGGTGAACTATCCCTTTAATTTAAATGTTTCATTTAACAACAATTATATAAAAATATATATTACGGTATTATTTTGTGTATGAATATTAATAGCAACAATTAATTATGGTACTTAATTGTTGATATTAATATTTGTACAAGGAAAAAATTATATTTTAATACACTACTTTTCAAAAGTTTGATGTTTTTAATGTTTTTAAAAGAAGACTCTTATGGTCACCAAGGCTGCATTTATTTAATCAGAAATACAGTAAACTAAAAACAGTAATATTGTGAAATATTACAATTTAAAATAACTGTTTTCTATTTTAATATATTTAAAAATGTAATTTATTCATATGATGTCAAAGCTGAATTTTCAGCATCATTACTCCAGTCTTCAGTGTCACATGATCCTTCGGAAATTATTTAATATGATGATTTGCTGCTCAAGAAACATTTCTTATTATTATCATCAATGCTGAAAACAGTTGTGCTGCTTAATATTTTTTGTGGAAACCATAATACATTTTTCAGGATTCTTTGATGAATAGAAATGTTAAAATAACAGCATTTATTTGAAATAGAAATCTTCTGTTAAACATTATAAATGTCTTTACTGTCACTTTTGTTCAATTAAAATCTTACTGACCCCAAACTTTTGAATGGTAGTGAACATATTTATTCTAAATATTTTTTTTAAAACATTAATTTCAACAGGAGATGATCTCCCAGAATGCAGTACCTGCGCCCCCTGCTGGTATAATTTCGGTATTGTTTCCAAAGGCAGCTTGAACAAAGCTCTTCACCTTGCCCGAGTGAGAGCGTGAGACGATCACCTTAGGAGAGATTGTGTTGTAGGAAGCACGAGGCGCCACATTGGATCCCTCTCCAACAAAACCCCATGCTGAGGATGAGAGCACATTTGAGTACCACAGTATGAATCCATTAAAACAGAACAGTCAGAACAGGACAGTGTAAGTGTAATAATGACTATGACCCTTATAGACAAGAATAAACTACTGTAATTGCCATTACAGACACTAAAAATTAAGTCTCACGTTAATATAATGTTAATTTACTTTTCTTGTTTATTAATCATTACACATTGTGTAGTTCTTGTCAAAGAACCACATACTTGATGTTACCAAAAATGTGCAGAAAATGAACTATGAAAGCTATAAATCGCCCATTCCTCTGAATGTCACAGCATTGCCAAAATGGCTCCTGGATCCAAAGCCACCTGGTAATCTGGGTTTGAATATGTCTGTAAAGCTCAAATAAACACACCTGTGTACCCAGTGAAGGGTTTGTGGATCACACCTATAACAGGATTCCCATCCACAGCCACACACACCATGGTGGTGACATACTTCCGGAGATTTTCTGTTGAAAGCACAAACAGGATTTACATCCTGGTACAGCACTTGTGCACCGCAGGAACTGTTCCTCCTATTACAGCTGCAGAACTTACACAATAAAATCCTACATAGATAACATACACAAATAATGTGGCGATTCAAGATTATAATTGTATTCCTCCTTTTGGTGATATGATTTATAAATAAAGAGTTGCACCAGACCTGTGTATTCCTGAGTGGCATCCAGTGGATCAATCCACACTGTGATCTTGTCTGCAGGAACCTCCTTCCCCCCTGGGATCTTGGCCAGAATTTCTTCAGGGACGACGCGTGTCCACAAAGTGGCCTCACCCTCCGCGTTCGCATGTTCTTCTGAGTTCACCTGCAAACACAGGAAAGAAAACCACACTTTGAAGAACATTTACACAGCGATTTCTGTTACTTAACTTAGTGGTAAACACTGAAAAAGTAATAGTTCAGGGCTCTACAGTCTGACCATTTTAGTCACATTTACAATATTCTGTCGGATCTTTTACCCATACCAAAAATGTTTCATAGTCAGGGCCATCCTTAGGGCGGTGCAAGTGGTGCGACTATACGCGAACAACGTATTTTACAATGGTTTTATATTCATCTGTCGTTGTCATTCGCAATGCTTTTAAGATTGCAGTCCTATTCCTTTGGTACCTTTGTCTTATCTGATTTTCAAATAATTTTTTGCTTCATATAAAAGTTTGTAATGTTGTGATTCACCTCGTAGCTGATTAGTTTGGTTCATGGCTTGTAACTCTTTAACAAAGACTTCTGAAAAAAATCACTATGGGAAAAGTGCATGTGAAAAACACTTATGCTGCGTCTGAAATCGCATACTGTATAGGAGGTACTACATTTGGTTTGAAACTTACTTCACAACCGTTAAAAAAGTATTTTCTATATAGTATGATTGAAATTTGGACGTACTACATCTGCCATGTTGTCACTGTCATGTGCCCTACGGCGTCAGTTTCATTGCTTCACATCTATTCACAAATCCTATTCTGTTGCATTATGTGATAGTAAAGTGTCCATTGAATGCATGCTTCAGAATCTTGGCGGAAGTAGTAGGTCATCCAGGTACTTTTTGCCTACTGTTTTATGAATACTATGAATGCGGACATACTACTTTGGCTCACATACTGTTTTTCGCCTACTATATAGTATGGAAGTAGGCATATTCAGATGCAGCTTTAGAAAACCAATGCCACTGATAAAGTGAGTAGACACTGATGTGACATGCATCGTATCACTGCGCAATGCAGAGCTCCCATAACATGTTAACCCTGTAAGGCCCACTGTTGTAATATTACAACATCAATTTTAGCTCTACTAAAATAAACCTGTATATTTTTTTTCTCTCTAAGACCACATTTACACAACTAATAGGTCATATTGTTCAGTCTTGCAATGCTATTGGATGGAAGATTTTGTGAATAGGCTTGTTTACCCGGCCATGAACTCACACAACCTGCGAACTTGACTTGAAGCACATCATGAAGTTTTACTGGACTGGATAAATCAACATTCAAGTAAGTAAAATGCCCCAAAATATTTTTTTATGTGATTAGTAATATGTCTAGATCATGCAGATATTAAGGTACTGTTGAATGCTTTAATCATATTAGATTTTGAGCTTGTAATGTCAATGTTGTAATTTTACAACACTGGGTGAAAGGGGTAGCAAAATTTGCCTGTGCACCTTGCATATTACATGAATGAAATTTACTTCTCACCTGTTTCATGTTAAGTAAATACTAATAGAAACAATGTTTTGATCATTTACAAGTTTTAAAATGTCATCTTTGTTACAATTTTGAATTTTAATCAACATTTAATTATTATCAAATAAGTTCAAGTTAAATTAAGGAATAAATTATTTCTTTGAGAATTTGAAAGTATTTGTGTAACAATATTTGAAACTATCTGTGTCTTATCATTTATAAAACATACTTAACTGGTCCGGTTTTCTTTTATGGGCTTTGTTTGCCCAAATATCTGCTTCCTGCATGAGGGACAGGTGATAATGTTCAGGAATGTGGGGGGTAATAGTGCTATTAGCATGACAGTAGAGGGCACAATAAGCTAGCCAGACTGTATTGTGCGAATTCTGTGGAATGTGTGAATTCTTTACAATGTGTAAGTATCATTGGGATATGGAAAATAACCAGTTTTTTTTTTTTCCATTTCAGAATGCCACCAGCCAGGAAAGACCGTATTATCTACAAAGTGTATGATGTCATTGACGGCGTCCAAAATGGGAACAGTAATTTTGAAATGGATTCTGATACAAGTTAAGAAGATGAATGTGGAGATGCCTGTGAACTGGAAAAGTAAAATAAACAACCCATTGACCACCCATCTGATGATTATGTGGACATCATGCCAAAAAAAATCAAGTCACTTGAAGAACACAGACCATGCCCTGTGACAGGTATCGCTGGCTGATAAAGGATTTTATCAGTCCAAACACTGATTTTTCAGGTCATATCACTAATGATGCCGTCTCCCTTAATACACCACTGAAGTATATCTGAAAGTTTGTGTCAGAAGATATGAACAAACTAGAGGACGCTGCAGACACTGTGGTAAAGGCTACACCAACACACTTTGCAGCAAATGCAATGTCCACCTCTGCTTCTCGGAGGACAAGAACTGCCTTTGGGACTATCGTAATTGAATATGGCTATGAACAGAGCTAAATAACATAAATGCCAAAGTTTTCATTCAGTTCATCATGTTTTGTAAATACAATCTGAACATATTTTTTATAATAAATTATTTTTCATTAAAATATGACTTGTCCAATTATTAATATTGTGTGATTATTAGTGTATACATATGCTACTAATATAATCATTACACCCTGCAATTGAACCCTTAGATGATCTCTACATTTATTCAGACAGTGAGTGAAATCACTGAAATTCTGCTACCCAACAGGCCCAACGTTGCAATATTACAACATTCCCCTAAAAACGTACTAAAATGTCGAAAATGTAAAAACCCATTTATTTCTGCATTAGAGGCCTCCTACAACAAAATGTAAAAGGTGGGGGAATTTTTTTTGACAGTTTTTTTCTATATTTGGATCTTTCCGGGTTAAATTTGTTGCATAGCAACATTGTTTTTCAGGGACTATATCTTTTAGCGGAAGAATGGTATTTAAAGTCGGGTTTAAAACCGGCCCTCACGCCAGTAAACACGTCATCAGAGAAGAGATGTCGCGAGGGCACATGAATTAAAAAAATAATAATAATAACAATGCTGATGTGCACGGATAAATCATTTATAATAAATACAGCAATATTCCATAAAAAAATAAGAATTGCCAAATTTGATTTTAACCTTCCGTGGCTACGTGAAAGATACACTATGTATTGGAAGGCGATGCTTTATTGCTACATTCATTTATTATGAGTTTACACTAGTAAAATTACTTTATTAACTGTGTACCTGAGCGGATTATGGTTACCATGGCATTTTTGTAAAGTACAGTCCATCCTCGCGCACAGATCACCTGTACCTGTATATAAGGGTAGGTGTTCTTGACCAGGTAGAACATCTTGCGGTGGGAGTTCAGATCACCCAGCGTGAGCTTTTCACTGACACCTTCTTTTGTGTTGCCCTTCGACTTCTCCTCCAGCGTGTTGTCCTCCCGGATCCTCTTCACTTCCCGTCCGCCCTGCACCGCAGCCTCCATGGACAGCGCGAGCAGGTCTCTCAGATCCACAGTCGACTTCTGCCTGAACGAGGCGAATCTGCTGGATAAAACGCCCGCGTATAGGTGATAGATAACACCGACTCCCAGTATGCAGAACACGGCTATGCCGAGCGGCGACAGACGGATGCCCATCGGAGCCATCGCAATAACAGGACGTGCGAGCGAAGCCAGTGAATATGAGAACAGGACAACAGCTATACTAGACGTGCTCCTCTTTAGTGAGCATTTGCACGCTAAATTGAACACAAGCGATCAAAATGCTAATCAAAAGTTACTTATTTCCTTCACCGGCGAAGTCCAAATCGAGCGAAAGCTTCCTTCATTGGTTTCTAGTACATTCCGCCGCAGTCTTAGTACAAATGTCTGCTTTCTCACAGTAACGGATCCATCACTGACAGCAAGTAATACACTGACTGTCTGTTCCACGTCCACTGCTGTGCCAAGCAGGGCCGAACTGACACTCTTCGTTTTTCTTCCAGGTCAGGAAGAAACAGAAACAGTGTGTGTTCAGCACGACAGAGCGCCCTCTACGGCTTCAGCATCACAATAACAATCCGAATATGAATGCAACAGGACACATAATAATATAATTAACCCCCTTATGGTGTTTGGGGTCAATATGACCCCAATCGACTTTTCCTTAGTAAAAAAAACAAACAATCCTTTCATCTCAGTTGCATAAAATTGTCTACATTTTTCTACATACACACTGGGCTTGATTTGGTTGTTCTAAAGGTATTCAAAAAGAAAAGACAAAAAGTCACACCTATGGTGTTTGGGGTCAATATGACCCCACATTGAAAATGAATGGGGAAAAAAAACATAAAAATGTGGTTTGAAAAATGTGGAACGAACATGATCACACACACATTCGTGGTGTGTGGTTCACTGGTGTGTGATCACCCCACTCTCCACTCCTGTTCATATCTGCTTATTGCTGATTTTTTTTTTGTTTTTTTTAAAAATTATTTTCTTATTCTATTGAATAATTCTACTGATTATTGAAATAAATAATATTATAATCAAGTCTTGTCTTTCAGTGGTAACTTATGTGGCATTATTGCAAAACACTTCACATAAAATATATTCAAAATTTCTACAAAAATACTGATTTTATGTGTTTTATAATATATATATATATATATATATATATATATATATATATATATATAAAATGTAGTCAGTTAGCAGTGACCTTAGCAAGCTGTGACATTTAATATATATTTCCCCCGCCAACTGTTAAGTGGCAACTGCTATGTGTAATTAAATAATTTACAAAATACTTTAAATGATATTCAATTATGTGTAGTGTAAATAACTTTCTGTTGAAACTGAATAATCCTTGTGTTGTTGCCTTGATTTAAACACTTCAAACTCATGGCGTGAGATGCTAAAAAAAAGTAAATGCAATACAGTTTATGCATTTTACGCTTTAATTCTTTGGTGATCCCACAACTTTAAATATGTTCTTGCATAAATAATGACTAAATTTTAACTGAAAACTTGCATGCATTCACAAAAATGGAATGTCTAATGAAATATTACAAACATTTACATCTTTACATCACGTTGCACTGGACCATCAAACTACTCATACAGAACAGTTACAAAAACAGTATACAATCAGAAATGCAAAAACAATAACTTAAAAATAACTACACATTTCTTTGAGCATAATTAGACCTGTTTTTGAAAGTAGTGCAAGTGTTATATTATTATTTTGACCCTTTACAAACGGAAAATACCTAATATACATTGTGAATGAATGGTCTTTTATTTTGTTAGACAATCTAAGAATGAGTGGAAAAGAGGGGTGTCTAGCGGCGGAGCCAGATCCAGGAGTTGACCAGCCAGAACGCAACAGTGAGGGAGTACATGACCATTTCCCGCTTGGCTCGCTCTTTATTCTCGTGCTCCAGCAGCTGCAGTCTTCGATTCAGCTTGATGATCTGTTCAGTACATCAAACACATGATTAATCATGCATGTGATCAGCTAAGGATGAAAACTGAGAAGGAAAATTACAATAATACCACTATTGTACTGTAAAATAAAAAACTTGTAATGTAAAATATAAAAATTAAAAACTAAAAATAAATTTTAATAATAATAATAATAATAATAATAATTTTATATTGCAGAATAACAATAAAACTACAATACTAATTTGTCTGTCTTCATGTTTTGCTTTTAAACATTAAACCATATAGCTTTTATTTTGGCGGATAAAATGCAGGGAGACCTTAAAGCTTTTCTTTTGTTGACAACAGATTTATAAACAATTATAATTATACATTTGGGAAGATGGTTGCATGTGTTGCGTTTTCAAATGCACACAATAAGCGACATCTTCTCTGATGAGGTGTTTACTGGTCAGAGGACGGGACAACCTGTCACTCACATGACATCACAACAATAGCAAAACACAATCATCCAATCAGTTCAATCAATTCCTGATGGACAAAATCAAGTCCAGCCCTACATTTTTTTCTTGTTCCAGAAGCCGTTTCACTCAGATATATATGGAAGCTTGTTTCCGCCACAGAATAAAACAATTTAAAAGATAATTGCGACTTTTTATCTCCTATCTCACAATTCTGACTTTTTTTCCTCACAATTGTGAGATATAAACTATAAAGTCAGAATTGCGGACTTCTTGTCTCAGAATTGCTAATATATATATATATATATATATATATATATATATATATATATATATACACACACACATATACATATACATATACATTATATATATATATATATATACAAACCCGATTCCAAAAAAGTTGGGACACTGTACAAATTGTGAATAAAAACAGAATGCAATGATGTGGAAGTTTCAAATTTCAATATTTTATTCAGAATACAACATAGATGACATATCAAATGTTTAAACTGAGAAAATGTATCATTTTAAGGGAAAAATAAGTTGATTTTAAATTTCATGGCATCAACACATCTCAAAAAAGTTGGGACAAGGCCATGTTTACCACTGTGTGGCATCCCCTCTTCTTTTTATAACAGTCTGCAAACGTCTGGGGACTGAGGAGACAAGTTGCTCAAGTTTAGGAATAGGAATGTTGTCCCATTCTTGTCTAATACAGGCTTCTAGTTGCTCAACTGTCTTAGGTCTTCTTTGTCGCATCTTCCTCTTTATGATGCGCCAAATGTTTTCTATGGGTGAAAGATCTGGACTGCAGGCTGGCCATTTCAGTACCCGGATCCTTCTTCTACGCAGCCATGATGTTGTAATTGATGCAGTATGTGGTCTGCCATTGTCATGTTGGAAAATGCAAGGTCTTCCCTGAAAGAGACGACGTCTGGATGGGAGCATATGTTGTTCTAGAACTTGGATATACCTTTCAGCATTGATGGTGCCTTTCCAGATGTGTAAGCTGCCCATGCCACACGCACTCATGCAACCCCATACCATCAGAGATGCAGGCTTCTGAACTGAGCGCTGATAACAACTTGGGTTGTCCTTGTCCTCTTTAGTCCGGATGACATGGCGTCCCAGTTTTCCAAAAAGAACTTCAAATTTTGATTCGTCTGAGCACAGAACAGTTTTCCACTTTGCCACAGTCCATTTTAAATGAGCCTTGGCCCAGAGAAAACACCTGCGCTTCTGGATCATGTTTAGATATGGCTTCTTTTTTGACCTATAGAGTTTTAGCCGGCAACGGCGAATGGCACGGTGGATTGTGTTCACCGACAATGTTTTCTGGAAGTATTCCTGAGCCCATGTTGTGATTTCCATTACAGTAGCATTCCTGTATGTGATGCAGTGCCGTCTAAGGGCCCGAAGATCACGGGCATCCAGTATGGTTTTCCGGCCTTGACCCTTACGCACAGAGATTGTTCCAGATTCTCTGAATCTTTGGATGATATTATGCACTGTAGATGATGATAACTTCAAACTCTTTGCAATTTTTCTCTGAGAAACTACTTTCTGATATTGCTCCACTATTTTTCGCCGCAGCATTGGAGGAACTGGTGATCCTCTGCCCATCTTGACTTCTGAGAGACACTACCACTCTGAGAGGCTCTTTTTATACCCAATCATGTTGCCAATTGACCTAATAAGTTGCAAATTGGTCCTCCAGCTGTTCCTTATATGTACATTTAACTTTTCCGGCCTCTTATTGCTACCTGTCCCAACTTTTTTGGAATGTGTAGCTCTCATGAAATCCAAAATGAGCCAGTATTTGGCATGACATTTCAAAATGTCTTACTTTCAACATTTGATATGTTATCTATATTCTATTGTGAATAAAATATAAGTTTATGAGATTTGTAAATTATTGCATTCCTTTTTTATTCACAATTTGTACAGTGTCCCAACTTTTTTGGAATCGGGTTTGTATATATATATATATATATATATATATATATATATATATATATATACACACACACACATACACAGTGCGTGCAGAATTATTAGGCACGTTGATTTTCTGATCATAATTTTTTTCCAGGCACATTTTACCTATTCCAAATCACATTAATCTTAATAACTACTATTCATTTTGTATAAAATCATTTATAAGTGATATACACTCACCTAAAGGATTATTAGGAACACCATACTAATACTGTGTTTGACCCCCTTTCGCCTTCAGAACTGCCTTAATTCTACGTGGCATTGATTCAACAAGGTGCTGAAAGCATTCTTTAGAAATGTTGGCCCATATTGATAGGATAGCATCTTGCAGTTGATGGAGATTTGTGGGATGCACATCCAGGGCACGAAGCTCCCGTTCCACCACATCCCAAAGACGCTCTATTGGGTTGAGATCTGGTGACTGTGGGGGCCATTTTAGTACAGTGAACTCATTGTCATGTTCAAGAAACCAATTTGAAATGATTCGAGCTTTGTGACATGGTGCATTATCCTGCTGCAAGTAGCCATCAGAGGATGGGTACATGGTGGTCATAAAGGGATGGACATGGTCAGAAACAATGCTCAGGTAGGCCGTGGCATTTAAACGATGCCCAATTGGCACTAAGGGGCCTAAAGTGTGCCAAGAAAACATCCCCCACACCATTACACCACCACCAGCAGCCTGCACAGTGGTAACAAGGCATGATGGATCCATGTTCTCATTCTGTTTACGCCAAATTCTGACTCTACCATCTGAATGTCTCAACAGAAATCGAGACTCATCAGACCAGGCAACATTTTTCCAGTCTTCAACTGTCCAATTTTGGTGAGCTCGTGCAAATTGTAGCCTCTTTTTCCTATTTGTAGTGGAGATGAGTGGTACCCGGTGGGGTCTTCTGCTGTTGTAGCCCATCCGCCTCAAGGTTGTGCGTGTTGTGGCTTCACAAATGCTTTGCTGCATACCTCGGTTGTAACGAGTGGTTATTTCAGTCAAAGTTGCTCTTCTATCAGCTTGAATCAGTCGGCCCATTCTCCTCTGACCTCTAGCATCAACAAGGCATTTTCGCCCACAGGACTGCCGCATACTGGATGTTTTTCCCTTTTCACACCATTCTTTGTAAACTCTAGAAATGGTTGTGCGTGAAAATCCCAGTAACTGAGCAGATTGTGAAATACTCAGACCGGCCCGTCTGGCACCAACAACCATGCCACGCTCAAAATTGCTTAAATCACCTTTCTTTCCCATTCTGACATTCAGTCTGGAGTTCAGGAGATTGTCTTGACCAGGACCACACCCCTAAATGCATTGAAGCAACTGCCATGTGATTGGTTGATTAGATAATTGCATTAATGAGAAATTGAACAGGTGTTCCTAATAATCCTTTAGGTGAGTGTATAATTGTTCATGAAGGCTGGAAATGAAAAACACCTTATATTCAGGTGTGCATAATTATTAGGCATGTTTTCTTTTACAGATAAAATGAGCCAAAAAAGAGATTTAACTCAGACTGAAAAGTCAAAAATTATTAAATGCCCATGAGAAGGATGCAATACTACAAACCCGATTCCAAAAAAGTTGGGACACTGTACAAACTGTGAATAAAAACAGAATGCAATGATGTGGAAGTTTCAAATTTCAATATTTTATTCAGAATACAACATAGATGACATATCAAATGTTTAAACTGAGAAAATGCATCATTTTAAGGAAAAAATAAGTTGATTTTAAATTTCATGGCATCAACACATCTCAAAAAAGTTGGGACAAGGCCATGTTTACCACTGTGTGGCATCCCCTCTTCTTTTCATAACAGTCTGCAAACGTCTGGGGACTGAGGAGACAAGTTGCTCAAGTTTAGGAATAGGAATGTTGTCCCATTCTTGTCTAATACAGGCTTCTAGTTGCTCAACTGTCTTAGGTCTTCTGTCGCATCTTCCTCTTTATGATGCGCCAAATGTTTTCTATGGGTGAAAGATCTGGACTGCAGGCTGGCCATTTCAGTACCCGGATCCTTCTTCTACGCAGCCATGATGTTGTAATTGATGCAGTATGTGGTCTGGCATTGTCATGTTGGAAAATGCAAGGTCTTCCCTGAAAGAGACGACGTCTGGATGGGAGCATATGTTGTTCTAGAACTTGGATATACCTTCAGCATTGATGGTGCCTTTCCAGATGTGTAAGCTGCCCATGCCACACGCACTCATGCAACCCCATACCATCAGAGACGCAGGCTTCTGAACTGAGCGCTGATGACAACTTGGGTTGTCCTTGTCCTCTTTAGTCCGGATGACATGGCGTCCCAGTTTTCCAAAAGGAACTTCAAATTTTGATTCGTCTGACCACAGAACAGTTTTCCACTTTGCCACAGTCCATTTTAAATGAGCCTTGGCCCAGAGAAAACGCCTGCGCTTCTGGATCATGTTTAGATATGGATTCTTTTTTGACCTATAGAGTTTTAGCCGGCAACGGCGAATGGCATGGTGGATTGTGTTTACCGACAATGTTTTCTGGAAGTATTCTTGAGCCCATGTTGTGATTTCCATTACAGTAGCATTCCTGTATGTGATGCAGTGCCGTGTAAGGGCCCGAAGATCACGGGCATCCAGTATGGTTTTCCGGCCTTGACCCTTACGCACAGAGATTGTTCCAGATTCTCTGATTATTTGGATGATATTATGCACTGTAGATGATGATAACTTCAAACTCTTTGCAATTTTTCTCTGAGAAACTCCTTTCTGATATTGGTCCACTATTTTTCGCCGCAGCATTGGGGGAATTGTTGATCCTCTGCCCATCTTGACTTCTGAGAGACACTGCCACTCTGAGAGGCTCTTTTTATACCCAATCATGTTGCCAATTGACCTAATAAGTTGCAAACTGGTCCTCCAGCTGTTCCTTATATGTACATTTAACTTTTCCGGCCTCTTATTGCTACCTGTCCCAACTTTTTTGGAATGTGTAGCTCTCTTGAAATCCAAAATGAGCCAATATTTGGCATGACATTTCAAAATGTCTCACTTTCAACATTTGATATGTTATCTATATTCTATTGTGAATAAAATATAAGTTTATGAGATTTGTAAATTATTGCATTCCTTTTTTATTCACAATTTGTACAGTGTCCCAACTTTTTTGGAATCGGGTTTGTAATACAATACTAGAAATTGCAGTCAAGGCATGACCATTGGACAGTGAAATGCTCATTGGGTCAGCAGGGTCAGACAAAACCAGGTGGCGAAGAAAAGACACGTTAACTGCAAAAGAATTAAGAATTAAGGTGAAGAATTAAGCTTGAAACCATCAGGAACCCTTTAGTCTCCAGTGCCACCATTTTCCAGAACTGTGACCTACCTGGAGTCTCCAAAAGTGCAAGATGTGAGGATCTCAGAGACTTAAGTTAAGTAAAGAATCCTAAAAAATGACCCCCACTTAATAAGAATCACGAGCTGAAGTGTTGTAAAATACATGAAGACTGTTTTTTTTATAGGCCTTATAGACAGATAGGTTGAGAGTAACTGAGGTTGAAGAACCAGCACCACATCCTCTTGTACCACTGTTTGAAGAATTCATCTTCCAGAATCTGGCAGTAAGTTTTGGGGGTTCATTTTTAGTCCATCTCCTATCCAGAGATGGACCCCTCCATTTCTAAAAATGAAGATCCTGAGATCCTGACACCTTGCACTTCTGGAGACTCCAGGTAGGTCACAGTTCTGGAAAATGGTGGCACTGGAGACTAAAGGGTTCCTGATGGTTTCAAGCTTAATTCTTCACCTTAATTCTTTTGCAGTTAACATGTGTCTTTTCTTCGCCACCTGGTTTTGTCTGCCCTGCTGACCCAATGAGCATTTCACTGTCCAATAGTCATGCCTTAACTGCAATTTCTAGTATTGCATTAGTATAGCATCCTTCTCATGGGCATTTAATAATTTTTGACTTTTCAGTCTGAGTTAAATCTCTTTTTTGGCTCATTTTATCTGTAAAAGAAAACGTGCCTAATAATTATGCACACCTGAATATAAGGTGTTTTTCATTTCCAGCCTTCATGAACAATTATATATCACTTATAAATGATTTTATACAAAATGAATAGTAGTTATTAAGATTAATGTGGTTTGGAATTGGTAAAACGTGCCTGGAAAAAAAATATGATCAGAAAATCAACGTGCCTAATAATTCTGCACGCACTGTATATATATATATACACACACACTATACTGCAAAAAGTATTGGGGTGCCTGCCTTTACATGCACATGAACTTTAAAGGATTAGTTCACTTTAAAAATGAAAATTTCCTGATAATTTACCCCATCTCATCCAAGACATTCCAGTCTTTTTTTCTTCACATAATGTTTTTTTTTTTTAATTGCAACCAATGGGTTGAAGGTCCAATCAATGCAGTTTCAAAGGGCTTCGAAGGGCTTCAGAAGGCTCTGCACGATCCCAGCTGAGGAATAGGGTCTTATCTACGTTCGTTTTAACACTGGGTCGGTACTTCCACGTACGTCACTAGCGTGACCTTTCCGACATGATGACGTCATACGCAGTGAAGAATAACAACACAGAAGTCACGCATTTGAGGTTAAAATGTATATAAATGTTAATTTTTTTTTAGAAAATGACCGATGGTTTCGCTAGAAAAGACACTATTCCTCGGCTGGGATTGTGCAGAGCCCTCTGAATCCCTTCGAAGCCCTTTGAAACTGCATTGATTTGGACCTTCAACCCATTGGTTGCCATTGAAAACCATTATGTGAAGAAAAATCCTGGTATGTTTTCCTCAAACTTAATTTCTTTTCGATTGAAGAAAGAAAGACATGAACATCTTGGATGAGATGGGGGTAAGTAAATTATCAGGACATTTTCATTTTGAAGTGAACTAATCCTTTAATGACATCCCATTCTTAATCCGTAGGGTTTAATATGGAGTTGGCCCACCCTTTGCAGCTATAACAGCTTCAACTCTTCTGCGAAGGCTTTCCACAAGGTTTAGGAGTGTGTTTATTGGAATTTTTGACCATTCTTCAAAGAAGCGCATTTATGAAGTCAGGCACTGATGTTGGACGAGAAGGCCTGGCTCGCAGTCGCCGCTCTAATTCATCCTAAAAGGTGTTCTATCGGGTTGAGGTCAGGACTCAGGCCAGTCAAGTTCCCCCACACCAAACTCGCTCATCCATGTCTTTATGGACCTTCCATTGGGACCTTTTGCGTTGGGAGCATAAAATTGTCCAAAATGTCCTGGTATGCTGAAGCATTAAGCGTTCCTTTCACTGGAACTAAGGGGCCAAGCCCAACCCCTGAAAAACAACCCCACACCATAATCCCCCCTCCACCAAACTTTACACTTGGTACAATGCAGTCAGGCAAGTACCGTTCTCCTGGCAACCGTCAAACCCAAACTCATCCAACTAAAAAAGCAACCCTAAAAGCAACCCATTCTTTCGCAAATGTTTGTAGAAGCAGTCTGCATGCCTAGGTGCTTGATTTTATACACCTGTGGCCATGGAAGTGATTGGAACACCTGAATTCAGTGATTTGGAGGGGTGTCCCAATCCTTTTGGCAATATAGTATAAGTAAAAATTGCGAGTTTATATCTCACAATTCTGAGATTAAAAAGTTGCAATTACATTTTTATTTTTTATTCAGTGGCGGAAACAAGCTTCCATAGATATGTGTCACAACAGGGAAGAAAAGACTATTGCAACTTCCATTTTATGCCGACTTTGAATGTATTTGAAAACGCAGCAATTTACACATGCAAAATATGGAAAAATCACATGCCTGGCTTATGGACATTTTTATGGACACAAGAGTTACAAGCAGAGGAGTTGGACATTACCTGTCGTCGCAGTGATGCAGCGTCTGTTAAGACAGCATCATCAGTAGTGTTCTCCATACTAGGATCAAAAGTCACAAGAGCTGTCCGACTTCACGAAAAAGAAAAATAACATTTGATTAGAATTTTTTTTTTTTTTTTAATTCCTTAAAAATGTATTAAATAATGATGCAATAAAATAGCTTAAAGGTGCAGTAAGTGATTTCTGAGAAACATTATTTGAAATCAACCCAAACAAACATTCCTCTCTTCATTGCTCTGCCCCAAAAATGCACGAACATGCAATGCAAGAGTCTTTATCATAGCTGAAGTGAAACAAAATAATGCTTAATGAAAAATAAAGTGAAGATGGTGAATAAACGACAAGGAAGAACATACAGTACACAAGAATATATACAAGGCAGCAAGAGTCTGTTGTTAGTCGCCAGCAGCACATCAGCTCGAGACAAACAATGACACTCAAAACTGTCCTGTTATTACAGCTAACATTACAACAACAGAATATCTTGTTCTAGCAAAACCGATGTTACTCAGGTATGGAGCAGAAAAAAATGCAACCTTGGCATCCATTTTCAGGCATTCCAGCTGGAAAACTTTTGGAAACGTGGGTCCTAAAGCTCTTGCCTAATCATAACCCTGCTTTTTCCAGTGATATTCCTCTGACCTTTTCTCTTTTGTAATGTCTCTCAGCCATATCTCTCTCTCACTCTCTCCCATCATCAGTGGACACGCCCCCTACTGTTGATTGGCTACTCAGTCCGATCCACTTTCCACAGCGTTTCTCAGAAATCGCATACTGAACATTTAATAAGCCTGCATTTGTCTTTGTTATACTATTTACACACACACATTTATACTTTACATATGCATAATTAAAAGAGATGCATCATTTGGGAAGAGCCTACCTGCGGTGGCTGTCGTCCAACACCTCCAGGACCTGTTGGTAAGCCCTGCGAGTCGTGCTCTTGATGTAGGCAAGGACACCAGTGGCACTATTTAAGTTCTGACTGTCCTCAGGGCTGATGAGAGGGGGACAAGTACGGACAGGAGCACGGGATGGAGAAGGGCTTGCACTAACAGAAAGAGAAGTGATTGTCAATCACATGGATGTAATGTTTACCTATCTGCTTACAGCAAACACAAGTGTGGCTTGACTCACTATCTGATAAAAAAAACACGCACAGACACAATGTCTAAATGCGTCTAAACATTTCCAAAAAGAAATCCACAAACTAGAGTCATAGTGCAGTTAGCTGTGTGTGCAGCTTGATTTGAAAACATTATTAAAATATTCACAATTATAAAACTATATAGTGGAAAAACAAATCCTACTATTTTATTGCCACATTTATTTCTATTTTATTATTATGCTTACAGGGTTTATGCTTTCATATTAATTGAAATATATGTGTGTGTGTGTGTGTGTATGTATATATATATATATATATATATATATATATATATACACACACTCACCTAAAGGATTATTAGGAACACCTGTTCAATTTCTCATTAATGCAATTATCTAATCAACCAATCACATGGCAGTTGCTTCAATGCATTTAGGGGTGTGGTCCTGGTCAAGACAATCTCCTGAACTTCAAACTGAATGTCAGAATGGGAAAGAAAGGTGATTTAAGCAATTTTGAGCGTGGCATGGTTGTTGGTGCCAGACGGGCCGGTCTGAGTATTTCACAATCTGCTCAGTTACTGGGATTTTCACGCACAACCATTTCTAGAGTTTACAAAGAATGGTGTGAAAAGGGAAAAACATCCAGTATGCGGCAGTCCTGTGGGCGAAAATGCCTTGTTGATGCTAGAGGTCAGAGGAGAATGGGCCGACTGATTCAAGCTGATAGAAGAGCAACTTTGACTGAAATAACCACTCGTTACAACCGAGGTATGCAGCAAAGCATTTGTGAAGCCACAACACGCACAACCTTGAGGCGGATGGGCTACAACAGCAGAAGACCCCACCGGGTACCACTCATCTCCACTACAAATAGGAAAAAGAGGCTACAATTTGCACGAGCTCACCAAAACTGGACAGTTGAAGACTGGAAAAATGTTGCCTGGTCTGATGAGTCTCGATTTCTGTTGAGACATTCAGATGGTAGAGTCAGAATTTGGCGTAAACAGAATGAGAACATGGATCCATCATGCCTTGTTACCACTGTGCAGGCTGGTGGTGGTGGTGTAATGGTGTGGGGGATGTTTTCTTGGCACACTTTAGGCCCCTTAGTGCCAATTGGGCATCGTTTAAATGCCACGGCCTACCTGAGCATTGTTTCTGACCATGTCCATCCCTTTATGACCACCATGTACCCATCCTCTGATGGCTACTTCCAGCAGGATAATGCACCATGTCACAAAGCTCGAATCATTTCAAATTGGTTTCTTGAACATGACAATGAGTTCACTGTACTAAAATGGCCCCCACAGTCACCAGATCTCAACCCAATAGAGCATCTTTGGGATGTGGTGGAACGGGAGCTTCGTGCCCTGGATGTGCATCCCACAAATCTCCATCAACTGCAAGATGCTATCCTATCAATATGGGCCAACATTTCTAAAGAATGCTTTCAGCACCTTGTTGAATCAATGCCACGTAGAATTAAGGCAGTTCTGAAGGCGAAAGGGGGTCAAACACAGTATTAGTATGGTGTTCCTAATAATCCTTTAGGTGAGTGTATATACACATATATATATATATACATACACACATACATACATACATATATATATATATATATGATAAAATGTATATATATTCATTCAATAAACTTTCATTTAAAAAAAGATTTTAGTATAATTTCATATTTACAGGGTTAAGAATTGTTAAAATTAAAATGTGTTGGCAAAAAATATATGATCAGAATATCAACTTGCCTAATAATTATGCACATACTGTAGTTTCACAGTACCAATGCTGTTAGTGAAAGGGTTAGTGTATTTTTACTCACAAATCATGTTTGTTTATCTGTCCATTGCGATGCATCGTTGAGTTCTCGCTCCTACAGCGCTCCCGTTTTGACCTAAAGTGAGATTGCATCTGTGAAGAGAGGGACAACAGCTCTCAACTTCAGAAGTCAGGATGACAGGATTAAGTTTTTCACTTTCCTGATTCATTTGTTGTTACCTCATCTCTTGGCTGGGCAATGGAGTTGCCTGCTGGCTCTGGCTCGAGGAAGTCCAGAGGTTGATCATTGAGGGTAAGAACCCGTGGTGGGGTCTTCAGTTCAACCGTCTCCAGTGGCGTGGACTGGATCAAATCCAGATCTCTGGGTCTCTCAAAGCGAGCATCATTGCTATCTCCTTGATCAGTTAAAAAAATGGGCATTAGTTGGCTGCAGCTTTCTTGAACATTTCTTTAGATTTCATTTACTTAAAAAACACACCATGACTTTGCTAATACCTGCAATTACAATCCTCTCTGGCACATGCATCATAGTACTGTGGGATGCGTCCAGAAGGGGACCAGGCGGTTCCTCTGATGAGCTGGAGGAAATCTTTAGCCTCTCTGGGATCCGCATCTGTTGACTGATGCCCTCTGTATATTCTAGCTCATAATGGATGCGGTTTATCTCTGCCATATCAGCAGAGATGAAGAAGTCAGCCTCGCTCATATACCTATAGACAAGCACAGAGAATCACATAATAAGCATCCACCATTCTCAAGATTTGTTTTACTAACAATGCTTTGGTCAGAATGAAATCTATACATGAGCTTGACTGCAAAGATAAGTGATGGTAGATAAATTAATAAAATCTCGAATATCCTCAATTATCATATCAACCTAAAAATCATTAAATCGAATGAGGTTTCAGATAATTGTAGTAAAACCACCACATATGAAAATATAAACGAATACGTGTATATAAATCTAAAACCATATTTAGACACCCGTCATGAAAGCTCTCTAATATTTTACATAACACAACTTGGTTGGAATTACTGATATCTCCTATATTACAAATGTTAAGATCAGTAGCAACAGTATTACGGATCTTAGTGAAACCACGCTTGCTGTTGTTTACATTTCAGACAGAAATCAGTTGCATTTGTCGAAACAGTAATAAACCTTGGATATTTACCCTTTAACTTACTCTATAACGGTCTGCACCTCGATTGCAACAAATGTGTCGGATTCAGATTACAGCCTCATCAGTCTATAAATGTTTTTGTTTAACCACTGTAAATCGCGTTGGTAAGCAACATAAAATATACAGCTGTACAATGTGTTCTCTGCTGCTAACTGACAGCTGCCTGGCTAATTAACACGCTCATTAGTTTTTAAAGAATTTCATTGTTGCAAGTGGTCATAATTAACTGCATTCATTGGTTTAATGTTGTACACACACACTGTCGGAAGCATATTTAATAAGACTATGTGATATCTTTATATTAACAACGTTTATCGGCTAGACAATGTTGTTTCCACTCACTTCCGGTTAGCATTTTTACGTACTACGGCGTCTTTGCGTCACGAATTTGGAAAGCTGGGCGTCGCAGATCCTAATTAATATTCATAACCAATGCCTTTTCCATAGTAATGATTAGATGTCATAATGGACAAAACACGCGTTAGAGCTGAATATTTGATTTAAGATATTTTCCAGACGAGATTGGACGTGGGAATATCCCAAATTAAATGTCCCACTTCAGACCTCAGTGAGTTCCAGGCAATCAGACGTCACGTTCACATGTTGACCACATGATGTCGCCACGACACAACGAGAGCATATCGTGTTTTTTTTTTTTTGGTGTCAGTTATGGCAAAAACAGAATAAAAACATCATAAAATCATTGTTGAAAATAGCCGACGAAAGTATTATTACATAAACTTAATGTCTAATGTTAAAGTTTGTTTTTAGGTTTATGCTAATTTGAAGCAGGACGTCCCGAGTTCACAGGTCGAATATCCGACTTTGAGTGGCGTTTCAGACGTTGCCTGCATCTCAATGTGCATACTATCCATCCATATGTGACATTTTTGGGCGAATAGGGTGGATAGTATGCACATTGGGATGCAGGGGTTGTTTCCAAGAACGAGGTGGGGGAAAAAATCCAAATTCCGAGCTCTCTAAAAGCATACTAGTAGCAGAAGTACTAATTAAGCTTTCCACAGTTTAGATTTAGGAATTTAGTTAATTTAATAATTTAAAGTATGTAGACAAATACAGAAACATTCCCTCAAATGACTAAAAAACATGAGTAGCGTTCAAGTTAAATGAACGAACACGTTGTGACGTCAGCGCTGTGAAGTTAATATTCAGTTTGCGATCCAGAAAACAAAACAAAGAAACACTAGAAAGGTCAAATTCACACCAAATGTACCTCTATGTGGTTTGTCAGTCAATAATGTCAGTCTAAAGTTAATCCTGGTAGCCTACTTTTGAAGGGGTTTTAGAGTTATTTCTATTTTATTATTATGCTTACAGGGTTTATGCTTTCATATTAATTGAAATATATGTGTGTATATATATTTGTGAACCACAAAACTTGTGAAAACAAACTTGTGAAGGCAAAAATGGACACTTCATTTAACAAAATCTTGATAAAATGTATATAATGTGTCTCAACTGCCCAGTGAGAAAATACATTTATACGTATTTTCTTTTAGAAAAAGAAACACCAAAGCATATTTGTTACATCAGACATGAATCTCAACAAAACACACATTAGAGTTATGCAAAGTTTTTGTTTGTTTTTGTTTCATTAAGTCTATCTGTATGAATGTATCTGACAGCTTCTGCCAACTGCACAAATGAGCACATATGTTTTCCCATAACTGCTCATATAAAGGGCTAGGTTTTACACCACTGTGTTTCACAAATGTTAGTGTTCAAATTATAAATTGTATTTACCATATCAACAGTCTAACATCACTATCAAAGCCTGTCCATCAGGGGTGGCTGTTTGAGGAAGCTTTTTTTTTTTAATTATTATTAATAGCATTCATATGTACTTGTACAATGCCTAGTTTTCCCCCCATTTACTGTTACATTTATCACATATCACCATTTAAATTACGTAGCTTGGACAAATATGTAAATATTACTGTGTTAAAGCGTGAAATATTTAAGTCAGTCCTAACAGACACACCTGTTTTGCACGTCACTGAAACACAGAACCAGGAAATACTTTAGTTTGTCAGCTGAGGAAACTGAAATTTAAGTGTTGTCAAGCTGTTGTGTGTCTCTATTTGGGTGTATATAGGCCTACAGTGAAATGGCAGAAGCCAGTTTTTCTCAGGACCAGTTCAGCTGTCCAGTTTGTCTGGATGTTCTGAAGGATCCAGTGACCATTCCCTGTGGACACAGTTACTGTATTAGCTGTATTACAGACCGCTGGGATCAGGAGGATCAGAGGCGAATCTACAGTTGTCCTCAGTGCAGACACACCTTCACTCCATTACCTGCTTAATGTAAGAATGTCATGATTGCTAAGATGTTGGAGAAACTGAAGAAGACAAACTTACAAACATCCTGACAAAGTTATGCTGGACCTGGAGATGTGGAGTGTGACGTCTGTACTGGAAGAAAATGCAAAGCTGTCATGTCCTGTGTGGAGTGTCTGAACTATTTATTGAGAGTTTCTTTAAAGACAGGAGACACAACTGATGGATCCCACTAGACGACTCCAAGAGATGACCTGCCTAAAACACAACAAACAGCTGGAAGTCTACTGCCGTACTGACCAGAAGTGCATTTGTTATCCATGTTTGATTGTCGAACATAAAATTCATGACACTGTAACAGCTGAAACTGAGAGGACAGAGAAACAGCTATGAACTTAAATCAGACACTGGCATGCTAATGCTAATAGTAATAATAAATGCTAATGCCACATTATTGTGATTTCAGCGGTTTTATTTAATATTTCGGAGCTTTTACAGCTTTTTGTTTTCCTACAGAGGCTTTTGGGAGATACACAAAGAAAGTTCCAGCAGGGAATCCAGAAGAGACACAAGTAGCTCCGAGAGCTGAGAAATGCTGTGAAATCTCATAAGGTGAGTTTTAAGCAGTTTGAGGGCATTTTGAGTCGCACTAAAGCTCCTTGTGGGTCTCAGGCTGTGCGAGGCAGCAGTAAGAGCTGATTGTGATATGTGTCCTGACAGCGCTCTGCACAGGCCGCAGTGGAGGACAGTGAGAAGATCTTTACTGAGCTCATCCGCTCCATTGAGAGAAGCCACTCTGAGGTGACAAGGCTGATCAGAGATCAGGAAAAGGCCGCAGTGAGTCGAGCTGAAGGGCAACTGGAGCAGGAGATTGATGATCTGAAGAGATGAAGCAGATTTCACACACAGATGATCATGTCCATTTCCTGCAGTTAATAGCTATTTCAGGAGTTTGTTTGCCCATATTTGGTTTGCTGTCTGCAGTGGAGGACAGTGAGAAGATCTTTACTGAGCTCATCTGCTCCATTGAGAGAAGCCGCTCTGAGGTGATCAGAGATCAGGAAAAGGCCGCAGTGAGTCAAGCTGAAGGGCAACTGGAGCAGCTTCAACTTGAGGTTAGATATAACCCCCCCACACACACCCATCGCCCCAGTGGGACTACTAATGCTTAGAAGATGAATCTGGTAGCAAGATGCCTGAATTATGTTTGTGGAGTTGGGGAGGTGAAGGGATGCGAAAACAGCTTATGCCAGAGCAAGGTGAGTGGCTGCTTATGTGCGCCGGCAGTTAATTGAAAGATTAGATGGGTTCACTCCTTCCGAAATTACATTTAGGAACTTCACTTTTGTGTCCTGTATTTATTCAAAATACATTAAAAATGCAATTTTACTGATACAACACACAGAGAAAAAGTTCATAGTAGTACCTAAAGGTACTAATATAAACCTTTTAGGAGTACAAAAGGTACAAAGATGTCCTTTTAAGGGTATTGCTCCAGTGACAAGCTGTTGTATCCCTAAAGGTACATTTTTGACACCCTTTTCTCTGTGTGAATGACCTCTTCAAAGAGTTTTTGTTTTGTTTTAAATTATCATCTAACAGTGTAGACGATAAATTCTACAAATGTTACAGAAAAGTCTCTTATAGAGCATTTTAAATTGTATATGTCAGTCAAAAAATGAAGAAATAAATAAAAAATAATTGAAATCTCACATACAGAGTATTATTATATTATTATTATTATTATTATTATTATTATTGTGTTTTTTATTATTGGTAGAAGCAGTGAAGATGTAGGCTATTTCCACATTTTGCTGGATGACACAGACATCTAAAAATGTTATTTCATTATTGAGCAGTTTCTAAAACCTTATTAAATTTAAAATAAAAGCTAATACACTTTAGTAGTTCATGCGGGTCTGCGGTCACTTATAAAGTATAAACTTTAATCTAAACCTCCAGCGCTGTATTCTCATCTAAATGACAGATTCTAATTTATCAAGTAGGTATCCCTTGTATTTGATTAAGCTGTTATGGATTTTGTACCAATATGATTATTATTCACTTTACATTCCTACCACATATATCATGACAAGAATTTGGTGTATCTTGTTTACCTACCTGATTCAAGATTCTGTCAATTTATAAAGTTTGTATTCCAGACTCCTGGGACAGCGGGTTATGACTGATTTGATTTATTCTGATTGCTTATACGCTATAAAAGAAGTATCATCCATAATTAAAAGATTTTTACGGTTTGCTAGTTGACAAACTTTCTACAGTCTACTCCAGGTTCTTGCACTGCATATACTGCATACTTTGCACACAAACCTTAGGCATCAGGCACATATATTTCATGATCATTCTCCCTTACAAAGAGCATTTGCACTTTAAAACATACTTCAAATATACTACTATTATTTAATATACAAAGCAAACATACAAACATGTATTTTTGTATATATACACTGATCAGGCATAACATTATGACAACCGGCGACAGGGTCATGGGTGGCCAAGGCTCATTAATGCACGTGGGGAGTGAAGACTGGCCCGTGTGGTCCGATCAAACAGACGAGCTACTGTAGCTCAAATTGCGTAAGAAGTTAATGCGCCCTGCCACAAAGCAAAAATGGTTCAGGAATGGTATGAGGAGCACAACAATGAGTTTGAGGTGTTGACTTGGCCTCCAAATTCCCCAGATCTCAATCCAATCGAGCATCTGTGGGATGTGCTGAACAAACAAGTCCGATCCATGGAGGCCCCACCTTGCAACTTACAGGACTTAAAGGATCTGCTGCTAACATCTTGGTGCCAGATACCACAGCACACCTTTAGGGGTCTAGTGGAGTCCATGCCTCAATGGGTCAGGGCTGTTTTGGCATCAAAAGGGGGACCAACACAATATTATACACAAAACAAATATATGTTTCTATATATATATATATATATATATACTGTAAAAATCTGCTTATTTTTTCCCCTCTTTAAATTGTATTGTACTGTACTGTATTTTATTGCACTACTGTAGAATGCCTGAGCCTCAACCTAGGCATTTCAATGTACAAATTGTCACTGACATTTGTATATATGACAAATACTTGTTGTACAAATACAACTTGAAACGGAACAAATAAAATAAAACATAACACAAAGCCACCAGAATTTGTACACTCTCATGAATTATTTTTTCATTTTGTTTAATGCATCATTTTTTTTTTTTTACATTATTACATTCCCAAATAAAGCCTAGTTAACAAATAAATAGTTTGTCCTCAGCTACTCACAAACTTGCTGGTCTAGTAAGTGCACAGGCTACTAAAACGTTCTTGTTTGTTATTAAAGCAAGACGGGAATCAGGAATCATTGATAGGCTACTGTTGATATTAGCTAAATTATGAAAGAGGCACGAATATTTTACTTTATCACATAATTAAGTATAATGCGTTTGGGCTTATTCAAGTGTATTGTAAATAAACTTAAAACAAAAGTTTATTATTAACAATATCGTTTCGCCCTCTTTGGAATAACGCTCAGTTTGTCCGTGTTTGTTTCCCGGAGCTGGATGTTTTCTGCAGATATGGTACGTGACGTGACAGAACGTACAGTCAGTCCTCCTGACGTCACTTCGAGCTACCCAGCAGTCAGTCAGTGCGCGAGAGCCAAAATGAAGTGAAATCTGCTGAAGAGAAGCGAAGAGAAAGCAGAGCTCATACATCTGGACAAAACCCCTCATCTGCTCACAGAATTTGGTAAGTTATCACATTTCCGCTCATCGGTCTATTCAGAAACTGTGGTAATTAATTTTCCCATGCGTGATGCATAGGTTCAAGGTTGAGTCAGGATTGATGCCAAACAAACTGAGTTTGGTCAAAAGATGCATTCTTAACTGCTGTAGATTGAATTAAAAGGCTTGACTCTTCTTTCTGAGTTTGCCAAATATTGCGCAATATATTTACTAACAAGTGTTGAAGCTTGACATCATATCATGTGGCTCATGTATCTTATTTATAGATACTAACAGGGCTGAAAAGATAAAGATTAATTTAGGTTAACGCAAACTTTACTCCAGTGCCTTTAATATTGCTGAACTATGTTTTCTCAATGAAATAATCTTGACTGGAGTGAAATGACGTAGAGTTTATAAAACGGTCATGTGTTTAGGGCTCATAAGTCAAATGAAATCACACTGGGGTCATAAAGTTGTTGCAAAAAAATAAACAGTCTAAAATAAACTGTTAAAAGCGTAAACCTTCATTGCTGGACATTTGTTGTTTGTTTATCTCGGGCTCTGTTTGCTTTGGTTCGCAGCTGTCATTAATATATGGGTTAGCTTTAAATTAATGAAACCGATTTTAAAAGAAAACGTTGTTTTTTTAAAAAAAAAATAATAATAAAAAACATCATTAACGAATTGGTTTATTTTATTGCCTGTACTTCTGTTTTTTTAAGACTTTTGAAAGTCATAAAACAGAAGAATTAGCTTGACAAATAGCTGGCAAACATGGACATTAACATTTAAACCAAGATTTTAGGTCAAACTTTATATGAATAGGTAAGGAAAAGTGTATACACTTAAAAATAAAGGTTCTTTATTGGCATCAACGGTTCCATGAAAGTTCTTTATACTGGAAAAGGTTTTTCAGATTATTAAAATATTTTTAACTCAAAGAATAATATGAAATTTAAGAAATGTTTTCTTTGGTGAACCCAAAATGGATCTTATATTGCATTGCTACGAGACAAAAAGCCCTATTGGAACCTTTATTTTTAAAAGTGTATTTTAGGTTTTGTGAGTGGTCATCATTTTATAAAATAAATTTGACTTTTTAATCACCTTTTAGATTTTTTTTTTTACCAAATACTCGATATATTCGCCTAATTTAATATGAGCGCACAAAACTGATTATAAGTACAGTAATAATTATAAAAGAATTAGAAAATATTATAGCATGTCACATTGCAAGGTACTGCTTTCACTTTTAAATGTCAACTACTCTTGTTTGAGTTTTTGTAATGAACAACACTGATGATGATAGAAAGCTATTAAAGCCATCAAGATCATTTAATTGGATCAGATCCAGAGTTAGATGTGACTTCTTGTCTGAGCTTCTTTTTATTTCTGTTGTCTGTGACTGTCTCTGGTTAGCTGTTAGATAAAGTCATGAACTGAATGATGTCTTGTATATAAAGGTTTTAAAGTGTCCTATTCAGTCAGTGATCCTCAGGGAATCCTAGGTTGCATTCCTGGTGCAGTGCCTATAAACCAGTCTATCTTGACCACATTCCCATCTAAACTGGATATTCATCTGATATCCTTCAAGGTCCCATGACCTAAAGGTTTAAAGGCAATGTTTTGGTCACATTCCTGTGTCCTCACGGCCTCATTCTTTCCCACCCCCTGAACATTTCTGCTCAGTGGCCTTAGAGGTCACAGACACTTCGGAGCCAAAAAGTCAAAAGCCATCTATGAGAAAACTGGACTCCTGAACGTGCATTTGGTAATGAAACTGAAAGTTAACCTCGGAAAGCTGTTATTGCTATCATACAGCTGACTTCTTTTTCATGAAGTCAAGGTGAAGAAAATTCCACCTTTTTTAGATTACTTTTTTTTGATGAAATGATATTAATAAAATAAAATGAATCACTACTGGTGGAGTCTGCATGAAACAACATTTTCAACCAATTTTGTTTCTGTGTATATATATATATATATATATATAATTTATTTATTTATTTATTTATTTACTTACTTACTTATGACTGTATATTCGGTCAAAAGTTAGGAATCATTTAAGATTTTTTAAACGATTTTGAAAGAAGCTTCTTGTGCTGACCAAGGCTGCATTTCTTTGATCAAAAATACAGTAATATTGTAAAGTAATATTATTACAATTTAAATAACTTTTCTAATTGAATATATTTTAAAATGTAATTTATTCCTGTGATGGCAAAGCTGAATTTTCAGCATCATTACACCTGTCTTCAGAGTCATTCTAATATTATGATTTAGTGCTCAAGAAACATTTCTGATTATTATCAGTGTTAAAAATGGTGTTTGCCGCTTAAAGGGGTCATGACATGAGAAATCAAATTTGTCTTCATCTTTTGACATATAAGAGGTCATTGTACCATTAAAACATCCTGCAAGTTTCATAGCTTAAAACGTCCTCCTCATTATAAACAAAGCATTTATTTAATCAAGCTCCAAAAACAGCTCGTTCTGATATTGTGTGACCTGTGACGTCACACTGGCAAATACATTTGCATTTGACTGCTTCCAGAACAAGACATCGACAAATAGTTATAGGCCCCGCCCACTGGCGTTCAGTCACTTAAAGGTGGGGTAAGTGCTTTCTGGTAACCGATGTTGATATTTCAAATCACCAGAACAAACACGGCCCTACCCCAAAAGGGTCTCGCCCCTATTTTGATAGCTCCACCCCATACGTACAACGACTATGGCGGAATCTGCTGTGCCAGCCAGCCGAGGGTATGATGTCATGAATAAGTGAAAGCAATGTGTGTTACTATGGTAATCCAGGTCAAATGTTCAATGAAAAAGTCATCCCTTCCAGCCCAAAAACACAAACACAGTTCTCATGAACAACTCGATAGCATGAGCACGAACATATTACAATTATGACAATATTAGAGGGTTATATCGATCACGAAAAGAGGAACCAAAGGAAACAAACATATATTAGGATTATATTATCTTACTTTTCGGACATACTTTGGGAGCTGACACTTGAAACAGACAGCGAGGAGGTTTAGACGCTCCAGGTTTATCGGGTGTGGAAATGAATGGGTCTTTATCATAGCTGAAGTAAACGACGATACGATGGACAAACAAGCGAACATGACACACGAGCATATTCAAGCAAAAGCCAGCATATATTAGTTCTGTGAAACAAAACAAAATCAATGTTACTCGCCTATCGAGAAGAAATAAAGCAACCTCGGCGTCTGATTGCAGGCCTTCCCGCTCCTTGAGCTCTCTCCAGCGCTGGAAAGCTGACACTTCTTGCCTGATCGTAAGCCTTCTTTTGTTCCATAGACATTTTCCACATTTGTTTTTTATCTGCCATCTCTCTCTTTCTGTCGTCGCTTGGCTAATGTCCGTCCTGTGTGTCGTGTCTTTTGAATAATGACGTGCACTGAGCGCTCTCTTCTCACCATCATTAGTAGACACGCCCCTTACTGCTGATTGGCTAAAAGTTTTGGTACTCGGCCCGAGACACTTTTCTAAAGCATTTTTGAAATATCACTTACCCCACCTTTAACGGCTGACATTTGAGTGTTGCGTTGCGTCAAAAGCAAATAGAACCCATTATAATCACTGATGCTGTCTACACTTGATACAGTATACAGATGCGCATTCAGTTTCTGATATTCCACGCACTTGAGTCTGCCAACAACAGATCAAATGGAAGAGTGAAAGAACGTTCGCTTTGACGTGTCCAGTTTAAATAGCTAGTTTGCATCTCTGTACAGACTTCAGAAGGATCCTAGCGTTGGTAACAAGTGGATGACCATTATTTTAATGGTGTCCTGTATCACGTTTAGGATTATGTTTGTTCAGAGCATTTTGTTTTGTCAGCGAAGCAAAGAGAGAGAGTTTGCAAAGAATCTTTTGCAGCTGCATCAGCATCACAAACTGTAATTTCATAATCCTTTGTCAGTAAATTATGTTTTTTACGCATATATGTGACCCGTGCTGGCAAAATGAGTCGGAATGCGCACAGGCTAATTACGAGCTACAGGCAAAACAAGTGAAAAATTAAATTTTGGTTGAATTTGTCACCTTGTCTAGTGATCCTAATGCTCCAAATAGCAATTAAATGTCTAAAAGTATGCTGATGTAAACAAAATGATCTTTCTCGTGCTGACTGACAGACAGATTCGAAGCGTGCGCACGAAGATGCCTCAGACAGCGCGCAATCCCAATACACATTTACACATAATTACAGTATTTCAAAATATCTGTCTTGGCGAGCATGCACACAAACATTATCTGTAATATCTTAAGTGAACGTTAGGTTAACTGTTGGGGAAAACATCTGGGCCCGTATTCACAAAACATCTTAAGGCTAAAAGTAGCTCCTAACTTGCCGATTTAGGAGAAACTCTTAAAAATAATTGCCGTGTCAGTCCTAATTTTAGGACTCCTACATTTTTGCTCTAAAAGTATTTCACATTTTAAGCATTTTAGCACTAAAACTAGCTCCTAAATCTGTGAAACTTTAGTAGTAGTCAAGAGGACGCCTAAGTCACTAAGACCAAATCACAAACAATCCTAATGGATGTTGCTGCATTCCGCCTAAAGACACTGTACACCATTGAGGAAGTATGCGATAGAGCCTTGGGTGCTAAACCTTTTCTTCATAAATGCAATACATATTTTGATTGATAGATTTTAATCTACAATAAAACGCCAAAAATAAATCTTTAATAAATAAATAAATAATGTCTGATTACCTGTGGCAGTTGTTTTCACGAGTTCACATTTAAAAATGATCGAATAGAGTAAAAGAATATAAGCGTATTTGCCGTGCTGAGAACCCAGAGTTCTGCCCCGTATCACAGACCGAGAGTGAGGAACGGGATGGCGGAGGGATGCAGAAAACTGTCGAGGTAACCAGGTGAGTCAGCTCTCGGCTGTGTATATACCTCCTCTCGCGCTGATTGGATAGACCATTTGAACGTGCTCCTCACGAACTTTGTTTATAAAACATAATTTTTGTTTGAATTCTTCAATCTCTCAAGATGCAGACATGCAAGAGTCTGACGATTAGCTGAACATATACTTGTTTAATTAGTGACACTTGGCTTACTTTTTAAAATCTTTATTTGAATATGACAGCATTTTTATTTTAAAATCTTTATTTGAATATTGAACATAAAACCTCGTTCTACAATATTTCTATAATTAAATCGCTGACAGAGATCCCTCCCCTATCAGCCAATCACTGTAGGCATAGTTAGTAAGCGTGATGACATCATCCATAACAACGAGGTCAACCCTGCCCTTACTCTTAGCTTAAGACTTCTCTCTATTCCTTAGTAAAAGTTGGTCTCAGCAACTTTGTGAATAGGTTTTAAGAGAAAACGTCTCAGTTACGTATGTAACCCTCATTCCCTGAAGGAGGGAACGGAGACGTACGTCGGAACTGACCGACGAATTGGGCATGCCAATGTTCATTGGCTCGTTTTTAAACACTCAAAGTAGATTGGTCTCTGAAAATGATCCCCAATTCGTCGGTCAGTTCCGACGTACGTCGAACGTGACCGACTGAATGGGAACTCTTAACTAACAACTTTTACTGCCATTAAGGAGTCTAAACTCTTAGTGGTAAGAATAAATGTTTTGTGAATACAGCCCCTGATGTGTAACATTATATAAGATCCGTGCGGTACAGTAGGTCTTAATAGGCTGTTAATCAAACAATTGTGGTATCATGGGGGAAAAAAGTTTAATAGATGTATATTTTTCCTATAGATATGGGTTTTGACTCGTGTGTGTCAAATTTGGTATTATTACCAGGGATTTTAAGGTGTGGTTGCTAGCTGATTTTGTTTTGGAACCTTCAGAAAACTTTAACTCGATTTTTCTCAAAATTGACTTTGCTGACTATATCAACTTCAAACAGGAAGATTTCAACAAATCATATATCATTTTGAAGGTTTTTTTAATAGAAAATGTGAAAATAACAATATCTCATTTTTGAAAAAACGCTCATAGCGACTCATTTTGCCAGCACGGGTCACATATATTTGTGTGTATGTGTGCAAAAAACTTTATTAAAATTATAAGTGAACCTCAAGGAACATATTAAAATAAAATAAAATAAAAAAACATGTCCTGACCCCTTTAATGTTTTTGATACTTTTCCATACATTGCACCATCCCGTGGACTTTTGCTGACAAATAAATGGGGATTTCAGGGTGCAGGTAACACGGAGAAAAATATTGTTTATTTACATATACTAACCTGATATTGTAACAATGGAAAACTTGAAAAATAGGAAAGTTAACAACTCATGTCATTCCAAACGTGTATGACTTTCTGTCCTCTTTTGTGTTCTGCAGAAGAAAGAAAGTCTTGGAACAACGATGACAGAATTTTCTTTTTTTGTTGAACTTGCCCTTTAAGAAAGCGACTATTCACTAAGCAAGAGTGACTGCTTTATAGGCTTTATATTTAAGCTACACTCAGTAAAATTATTTAAAAAGCTACATTAGAAAAGATGTGCTCGTTGTACCAGGTCAATTCTATTGAAATAAATCATTCGCAAGCAGCTTTAAAAAGAATAGTCTCTTACAATCCCCAGCATGCAGGTAGACCTCCCTAAGGTGTTTAGATAAGTTGAAGAAGAACCCTTGGGAGAAACCGAGGCTCAAGTGAGGTCAGGTTTTAATCAAGATGGCATTGGTCAGGTATTATGTTATACACTCTCTGTGCAATCAGTCTTTAGTGGTAATTCAATCTGGTTCCTCCTGCTTCTAATTTACCACTCTAGGGTGATTAGTAAGCCAGACCAACTGGCTAAGCTGCCACTTTATCAGCACGAGCTTAGAGTTTATGAAAGTGTGAGTCCTTGTTTGATTGGCTGAAAAGACATGGTTTGCTGGGTGGCCTTGTGGTGCTGGAGGCATGTGTAGTTGTGTCCCCTGGCGAAGCCTTTAGGTCAGGGGTCTTGGACGGTGACCATCTGGACCTTTAGGGGGTGGTTTCCTAAGATACGGCCTTTGTTTGCCCAAAACAATTGGAAGTTAATCTGGAGGAGATAAGAATAGCCTCTGTTACATTGCTGCCATCAGCCAGTCTTCAAGTAGCGTGTAAGGGGACATCTCTTTCTGCTTCTTTCTTTTACTTGAAAGAGGTTTTGACTGACTGGCTTCCTTTTTTTTGGAGGGGTGGAGGAGGAATAGTCTTACTTTCCAGGAGTCAAGGTTCTGATCTGGTGCTGCCCTTTTGGTGGGTTGAACTACCAAAACTATTTTTGGGAGATTTAAGAAAATTTTTGATTAACAAATCTTGTTATTTTTAGACCCTTTGATGACACTCAGTGTCAGTATTTATGTATTCACTCTGAAATTACATTAAATGGTTTGTTTTTTTTTCCATGAAGGAAGCGAAATTTACACCAAACGCCACTGTAGCCAAATAATTCAATCTGTTTAAAGTCGTGATGAAATGGAAGTAGTGACAGATCTTTTCTTCTGTGTCTTTCTTTGTGACGGACATCCGAGTGAAACGGATTATTCTGTGTTGTCCAGTGTTTGTTGACTGGATGGAGGCAGATCTGAATGCGAGCTTGCAGTCGATTGTAAGAAAGGGACAGGTTTAATCGACTGAATAATTGAAGAAGTCCGGCATTCGTCACCAGAGAGAAGTCTGTTGTTTTCACCGGCAGGTCAAGTTATGACATTTTGATTAAACTTTACAAAGTCAAAACAATAATAAAAAAATAAATAAACATATGCATGGATGAGTAATTCACAATAAGATCAATAACATGCTTTTAGAAAATTTATATAAAGTGAATTTTCATTTCATTTAAAATCAAGGCATGTTTTCCTCACATTTCATTTTTCAATAAATGAACACAAGGATGAATAATTTTGAATAATTTTCCAATTTTTTCATCATCATTTTCAGTGTTTTGAATCATTTTACTGAAACAAATAGGTTGAACTGATTCTCATGAATGGATCTCACCAACTCTAATGTTAGACAATGCTCTTAAGGACATTTTTGTCTTTTTCCTTTTTTTTTTTTTTAAATCATTTTGCCTGTGTTAATGCCAACTGCATAAAAATGCAGAAGTGTATTTGTATCGGAATTTTTAATATTTCACCCTCATTTCCTTTAATAAATCTATTTTACACTAGGTACACATAATAGTTACACTGAGGAGTCGTCAGGAACTTAAGGACAAAAATGTCCCAATTGAAACCCATTAAAACAGCAATTTTTAATCCCAGGGCCATTTAACTGTAAAATGATGCAGTCTTTGTTAAAGGGTTAGTTGACCCAAACATTTTTGTCATCATTTACGATCTCTTTATGAACTTTTTGAAGCGTCAAAGTGGTAGTTGCGTAGAGTAGACTGTCAAGTAGAGGGACAAAAAAACGCTCAGATTTAATTAAAAATATCTTCATTTGTGTTCCGTAGATGAAAGAAACTCTTACGGCTTTGGAACGACATGAGGGTGAGAATTGAATTACCATTTTTGGGTGAGCTATCCCTTTAATAGGCTTTCATTCTGTTGGCAATGCTTCAAAATTAAAAAAATATTTTCTCAGGTTTGGCCTATAAAGCACTCGCTTTTTTCCTATTTTTTGCTTCTGCATATTATAAAGCCAATTGGATCAGTTATGCAGCTATAATTGTGTGGGTTTGTTGGTATGGATGTCAGAGTGTGGATGGTATGTGTGTAATAAAAAATGTGTGTGTTTGCATGTAATGTTTAAGAGACAGAGAAATTATACTGTAGTGCATTCACAAATCGTATACCTATGGAAGCTTGTTTACGCCACTGAATAAAAAATAAAAAGGGTAAATGCGACTTTTTATCTCACAATTCGGACTTTTTTTTCTTAGAATTGCATGATATAAACTCGCAATTGCGAGATATAAAGTCCGAATTGCGAGTTTTAAAGTCCAAATTGCGAGCTATAAACTCGCAAATGCGAGTTATAAAGTCAGAATTGCGAGATATAAAGTCCGAATTGCGAGTTTTAAAGTCCAAATTGCGAGCTATAAACTCGCAAATGCAAGTTATAAAGTCCGAATTGCGAGATATAAAGTCTGAATTGCAAGATATAAATTTGCAAATGCGAGTTATAAAGTCAGAATTGCAAGATATAAAGTCCGAATTGCGAGATTTAAACTTGCAAATGCGAATTATAAAGTCTGAATTGCAAGATATAAAGTCCAAATTGCGAGATATAAACTTGCAAATGCAAGTTATAAAGTCCGAATTGCGAGATATAAAGTCTGAATTGCGAGATATAAACTTGCAAATGCGAATTATAAAGTCCGAATTGCAAGATATGAAGTCCGAATTGCGAGATATAAAGTCCGAATTGCGAGATATAAAGTCCGAATTGCGAGATATAAACTTGCAACTGCGAGTTATAAAGTCAGAATTGCAAGTTATAAAGTCCGAATTGTGAGATATAAACTTGCAAATGTGAGTTATAAAGTCCGAATTGCAAGATATAAAATCCGAATTATGAGAGATATAGTCTGAATTGCGAGATATAAATTTTGCAAATGTGAGTTATAAAGTCCGAATTGCAAGATATAAAATCCGAATTATGAGAGATATAGTCTGAATTGCGAGATATAAATTTTGCAAATGTGAGTTATAAAGTCCGAATTGCAAGATATAAAATCCGAATTATGAGAGATATAGTCTGAATTGCGAGATATAAATTTTGCAAATGCGAGTTATAAAGTCAGAATTGCAAGATACAAAGTCCGAATTGCGAGATTTAAACTTGCAAATGCTAATTATAAAGTCTGAATTACAAGATGTAAAGTCCAAATTGCGAGATATAAACTTGCAAATGCAAATTATAAAGTCTGAATTACAAGATATAAAGTCCGAATTGCGAGATTTAAACTTGCAAATGCAAATTATAAAGTCTGAATTACAAGTTATAAAGTCCAAATTGCGAGATATAAACTTGCAAATGCGAGTTATAAAGTCAGAATTGCAAGATATAAAGTCCAAATTGCGAGATATAAAGTCCGAATTGCAAGATATAAAGTCCGAATTGTGAGATTTAAACTCACAATTGCATGTTATAAAGTCAGAATTGCGTGATATAAACTGTATATAAGTCCGTCTTTTTTCCCCTCAGAATTGGACTTTATAACTCACAATTGCATTCATATATCACAATTGAGAAAAGAAGTCAGAATTGTGAGAAAAAAAGTAAGAAATGTGAGATATAAAGTCTCAATTATTTTTTTAATTGTTTTATTCTGTGGCGGAAACAAGATTCCATATATATACCAGTGGAGCTTTGATGGCATCTAATTGAAAAAATGTGGTGCTGCTCCTAAACAAAATCTTACTGAAAGCTCATTTTTTGAGATATCAACCTCAAATTTGGAATACACCTTGTTTAGATTCATGGCTTTGATTTTCTAGCAGTTTTTGAGTTCAATATGTTTTATTAAATATATAGGCCTATATTTTATATAAAATATTGCTCAGACCATTTTCATAAACTAAAACCTCTATAGCTTTTAGTTTCACTTTTTTAACTTCAACAATAATCTGCCATGGGTTTTCTTTCAAATAAGACCAAAGCTTAAGTCTGTGCTCCCAAGCTTCAAATTTTTATGAAAATTGTGATATTCACAATGTTGCCAAATTTTATATAATCAAAAATCCTTGTGAATAGATAGTATATATTTAAAACATCATCCAGACCCACCAACTATTTTCACACACTGTCTAGGTTTTTGGAAAGATTCTGTTATTCAAAACATCATGTAAAATAATAATCTACATTTCAAGCATTTGGCAGTTCAGTACTCTACACACAGTGTTCTCATATCTTCATAGTTACGCTTATCACAGTAAATGGGTTCAGCTAACCAGCTTCCTTGGTTGCATTTTGGCCCGTCAGCTTTTAAGACAGCAACCGTCACTCCTCTTCCTGAAGCCCATTCATCCTGAGTTTAAATTCAACATGTTTCCAAAGGACCGATTGAAAAGAGAGCCAAGGATTGTTTGCTGTTTGTTGGTTGCCAATAATTATGCAGTCCTTCACTCTAAAGCTCTTGTCCATGGTTATACATGAAACCCTTTGTCTTTGTGGGCCAGGAACCTGCAGGGAGGACACAAAGGTTTTGCTGAAAGCTGCTTGACGTCTCCTACAGATAACACAGCTGAATGTGACTTAGACCCTTCATTGTTGATTGATTTCTTATTTTTAGTTTTCCTGTTACCAGGGTAACAGTTTTACAAGGCCTTCCCCTCAGCCATATTACTTGTACTCTTTCTTTCTTCTAATATGTTTTGACATGACCATGTATGTGTTGGTCTTCTTTCTGTCATAACAGAAGGGGGTTGGAAGAAAATCTAATATAAACTACATTGGATATCAATAAAGTCAAGAGGGACCAGCTTTCAGTATCCAGTATTGATCTGTGTAACACAATGATCAATCACTGAACAAAGAAGAGCAAAATCAGCACACAATTAAGTTGCTTAAATTACCATTAAAATTATAGATGCTGTTTCTCTAATTTCTTCCTGGTGTTGATTTATAGTATCACTTTTTTCGGTCAGTAAATCATTTGATTCTGAATGCTTGGTGTTTATGCAATTGCTTAATTTTTGTAGATAGCTGTTATTAAAATATAGTCAGGTGAATCTCACAAAACCTGTCAAGAACATGTCCAGGTTATAATTCACCCCAAAATCGAAAAGGAAGATTAATAAAAAGAAAATAATTAGCCTTAATAAATTGAAGCCTATTTTAGTTTTTTAGCATTGTGACATTATTTTCATTTTACCCTCAGTTGTCCATACTGAAATAGCAAAAATACAAATTTTCATGATTTCTGTAGCGTGAATCATTATATATTATTTAATATATTATTTAAATATTTATGCATCATGGTATAATTTGTTGTACTGCCTTTAATTTGTGTTTAAATTACTGTATGAGAATCACCATTAAGTATAATTAAAATTACAAAAAAGCAACAAAATAAAAAACTTGCCAGATGCGTTATCTTAATGAGAATTTGTGTTGAAATGTCTTTAAAAAAAATCTTACAATACTAAACATCTTGATCCTAAAAAGGTTTCATTTTCATTTGATTAAGCTTACTTAAAATTCCCCTCAACATTTAAAAACTGTTAATTGGCAAGTCTGCCTGTAGATTTTTGCATTGACACAATGGTAACAATTATATTAATTGGCTAGTTGGACACTGTCTAATGTTGATAAATTGAAATAGGCAAATACTGTATAATGGTCTATCAATACTCAATGTTTCCAATATATGTACTACAGTTTGGGGTAAGTGATATATTAATTTTTTTGAAAGAAATGAACTTTTATTAAGGACACGTTCAATTGATCAAATGTGACCGTAAATAAATTTCAAATAAATGCTGTACTTTTGAACTTTCTGTTCATCAAACAATCCTAAAAAATGTATTATGGTTTCCTCAAAAATATTTAAGCAGCACAACTGTTTTTAATATTAATAAAAAATGTTTCTTGAGCATCAAATCATCATATTAGAATGATTTGTGACAATCATGTGACACTGAAGGCTGGACTAATGATGCTGAAAATTCAGCTTTATAATTTAATAGTTATGTTAATTTGTAATAATATTTCACAATATTACTGTTATTACTGTGTTTTTGATCAAATAAATGCAACCTTGGTGAGCATAAGAGACTTTCATGAGAGACTTTCAAAAACATTAAAACATTTTACAGACCCCAACATTTTGAATGTATTTTGGCAATCAATGCACAAGGTGGCAATCATTTCAAGGCCTTATTTTGTTGTTGTTCTCTCTGTATCAGTAAAGCAGAAAGCTGACATCTGCAGATGGCAAGATAAAAAGATGCCCATGTAGCAGTTAAAGGGATAGTTTCATCCAAAAATGAAAATGTTGTTATCATTTACTCAGCCTCATGTTGTTCCAAACCTGTATGAGTTTCTTTCTTCTGTTGGAAACAAAAGAAGATATTTTAAAGCATGTTGGTAATTAAACAGTTGACGGTAGCCAGCAGAAGAAAGAAACTCATACAGGTTTGGAACAACATAAGGGTGATTAAAGGATGACAACATTTTCATTTTTGGGTGAACTATCCCTTTAAAATCCCTCCTATTGTTTGAAACTCTTGGAATAGATTCACCACAATCTCAGGCAGCAGGTGCTTCTTTCATCTTGGTCTTTCTTAAGCAGCCTGTTCCAGTGGATTTCATCAACAGTGCATCAGTCAAGATGATAATAGCCACATTGAGCTCTACAGCTTCCTCAAGTTTGCTAGTATATATAGTGCTGGATTTTGCATTTTGTTTCAAAAACCTGAATCTGCCTTGAAAATGTAAATGTGGGTCATAAAAATGTTGCCTCAAGATCATTGTGAAAGAAAGCAGATCTCAAGGAGCACATAAATGTTGCTTCCTCTTCTTGTGGCCATGGTTACCAGGTGAAGGTCAGAGGAGGAGGTTCAGCTGGTGAGCAGGAGAAGCAAACTGATCATTGCTATTATGTTGTTAGCTAATAAACGTTATTTGAGATACTCCACTGGTTTAATCGACTGCTTTTATTAAATGCTGCTCATCATTCTGTTAGCTGTCGCAACATTTGAGCGTTTATTACAGAGAAATGATGGTTTCTAATAGATTTCTGGTGAAAAGTGAGAGGCTATATATGTTATTGCTGTGGTGCAGTGTAGTGTGTTTCTTGGCAGGCAGAATGTTTGGAAATCCATTTATTATGTGTTTTTATAGACGTTTCAGAACACACTGTTCAGTTTGTACAATTCCTGCTTATTCAATGTCTATAAAAAGTATTTGCCTCACACACAAACCACCATGCTGAGACAAAAAATGACTAGATGCCTAAATTATTTTAAAAGGCAATAAGAAGTTAAGTGAGGGATAATGTTCATTCAGTTATAAGGGTGATCAGGACCCTGATCCGAAGTAAGAGGGGTCTAGTATCACCCTGACTGTATATTAACCCTCTTATTACATGTTATTATACAAAATATTTGACTACAGAATGCTGCGATTGATGACCAGTCAGAAACAAGTAGTCTAGAGAGTGGGCGAAATAAAGCAGTTTTAGTTGTGAGTTTCTTTGGGTTGTTTTATATCAGTGTAGCATTTCTTCTAACATTTCTTCTTCTTAATAGGATGTTGGGCCATAACCTTGTGGAACTGCAGAATTTTTTTAGGAAAGATTTTTCTGTACTAAGCTCCAAGTCGGCACAAAAATTAAGTAATAATCGCATCCAAAATAAAAGTTTGTGTTTACATAATATATGTACTGTGTATAATTATTATGTATATATAAATACACACACATGCATGTATATATTTAAGAAAATGTTGTTATACATATAAAAAAAATATATTTATATATAATATAAATTATATAAATGTATATACATGCAAATATTTCTTAAATATATACATGTATGTGTGTGTATTCAAATATACATAATAATTATTGTGTACATAGTACACACACATACAAACTTTTATTTTGGATGCGATTAATCGCGATTAATCGTTTGACATCCCTAGTAATAATACTTGGCAAACAGTTTTCTGGTTTTTTTTTTTTTTCATTTTATTGCTTTTTTTCTCTCAATAACTTGTTTTCTTAACAGTATATTTATTTGGGTTTTATGTGGCTTTCATACACATTCCTTCATATAACTCCAAAACTCCAAACCCTTTCAAATTTACCATCTTCTCCTGTAAGACTATGTAATAGGGCTGCACGATATATAGTTTTATGTGCGATGTCAAGTAGGGATCGTAGTTGATCCGTGATCCGTACGGGCAGCTGCACGCCGGTTCAGAACCCATGTGATTCACGGATTAATTGCAAAGTTTAACCATCATAGAGTTAAAGTCTAATATTTGCTTGTGTTTTTAAGTTGAGTCAGGCATCAAGCGCAAGAGGACTGTAGTCGCACGCTGTTTTCTGTACGCACACACAGAGCCGCGCGGACCGCACGTGAACGCTGAATACATTGTGCGCACAGAAAACAGCGCGCGGGCATTTTGACTTAATTTTCTTTTAAGCTTAACTGACATGTGCTCGCAAAATGAAGTCAAATGCCCGTCTCGGCGAGTATCCTTCTAAACACGGTCGGTTATGTGTTGTAAACAATTGATGAAGGAAACGGACGCGTGTCAATTAGGTCCGTGGCTCCATGCATTCGTCTTAAATGGACAGCAGCCTTGTGCACCGGCAACTGTTTGTGTTGCCATTGGTGACCAAAAACAAAAGAGAAAGAGAAAATTACTTTTGTAGCTTTAACAATGATAAAATGTATTAATTAATTATATTAGTTATATTTCATTTATATAGGCTAGTGAAGACTGCTATTTTACATTTGATTATTGAATTTCTGTACCTGAAAACTGTTGATTTACCTGAAAAACATAAAGCACTGCTTATTTCAATATTATCTTTCTTCTGTTGTATTTATCTGTGCCTGTAATTTGTTTATTATTATCTATGCAGATTCACTCCCCTACAAAATCACCCCAATTATTCTAGAATGATTAATTCTTTTCAAATAGAGCTATTCAAATCATCTGGTGAAATTGTTTTTATACCGCAATATATATCACAGAAAAACAAAACCTCACAATGTAAGTTTTTTCCAATATCGTGCAGCCCTACTATATAATATTTTAGATATATGGTTCTGGTTCAGTGATAATGTTCCCTTAGGCAAAGTACACAAAACTCCTGAGTTACAAACATTTAAATTGTTTTCTAGGAATATAAAATGTGGCTGCTTACCATTATTGAAAAGATCTTTAATTTTCCACAGCCCTTTATGACTATATTGGGATATATATAAATCTTATATAAAATAGGAATCTTTTTACTGTAGATATTTTGGTAACACCTTACTGCAAGGTTTCATTAGTTAACATTAGTTAAATACATTAGTTAACAAACTATGAACTGCACTTCTACAGCATTTATTCATCTTTGTTAATGTTAATTTCGACATTTACTAATACATTATTAAAATTGTTGACCAAGTTGTATTTGTTAACATTAGTTAATGAACTATGAACTAACATGAACAATCAATAGCTATGTTTCCATCACCCTGTTTTTATGCGCATGTTGAAGTATCGCATCAGAAACGAGTGATGGAAACGCCACATTTCGGGAAAAAAAATCCCTTCATTCTCAAAAAAGTTTTTACGCTCGCTTGAGGTGTTTTTTGCGAAAAAGAGTTAATGCGAATAATGGTAAATGGAAATGCATTCGCCGAATAAATTCTGACGTAGCGAACATTAAATCGGCTGTTTCTGCTGATGGTGTTTTATTTGGTTACTAGGTTACCAATACCACCCCCATCCGCTCGAACAACTTGATGGAAACGCACCTAATTCGCTTTTTTTGGCGAACTTTTAAAAGATTCGCTTTAGGTTTGGATGGAAACCCAGCAAATGAACAACTGTATTTTTATTAACTAACATAAACAAAGATTAACAAATACAGTAACAAATGTATTGCTTATGGTTAGTTCATGTTAGTTAATACATTAACTAACACTGAATATGATAAATATTGAGCTTAGACCGACTAACAGAGTTTTAATGCCTAATTAAAGGGCACCTTAGGGACACCAAAAGTGGACGTCTCATTATAATTGCTTTGAAAGTGCTTTGTCACAATGAATCTCACAACTTTTTCTGATATGATAAATTTTGTTTTCAACAAAAATATTATGTGAAACAGTCCTAGGTGGTAATGACACTGTACAAACTGACCATTCCTTGACCTTTAGTATGTGTCATAAAGTGTTCTGGGTGCATCTGACCATCTGTCCATGACACTCATGACCTTTTTTGCACTGATTGTTTTGTTTTGTCTGTCATAGATTTGATCTGAGGTTAAAATAAAAAGCATTCTCTGCTCAAAACTGCATGCTCGATTTGAAATTAAGTTTACCACCGCCTTGAAGTCTGATGTTATTCAATGATGTTAAGACCCCCCCCCCCCCCCCCGCCACCACCTGACGGCTCTGGGAATCAGCAGTGACCCCTGTCCTGTTGCAGCAAAGACCTGGCTGTCTTATGCCTGGCCCTTTTAAACTTTTAACCTGTCCTTCTGTAACGACAGGGCAAGAATGCATGAAACTCTTCTTTGCATTGTCTTTCTCTCCCGTGCGTAAAAATGAGAGAGAGAGCTGGGATATTGATTGATTTAATAAGAGCCAAAGCATCAAAATGTTCTCTCATTACTGATTAGTGTGTGTGTGAGTGTGTCCAGTTTGGGTGTCATTATTTAGCTCTGGAAAGACAGATTTCAAAGAAGTGTCTGCTGCACAGTCTGGGGTTGGATTCGACAATATCACACAATTGGATCAATGTAGCTAATTTTACAAAAGATCACTTCCCCTCCCCCCTCTGAATGGAGATGTCAAAGGTTGGTGACCTCTTGCTTTCATGTGCATTGATCGTTTCTCGGGAGGTGGGCTGCTCCCCTCCAAAGCCCTTCACATCAGCTAATATATCTTTGTTTGGACCCTTACATTTTTTCACCCTGTTTTTTTTTCTTTCCGCATGGCAGGTTTTACCGTACAAGATAAAGCAGCACCAACAGCAAAATAAATAATGTGCAGCCTTGGACAGAAACAATTTTATTAAATGTTCTAGTTTTATTAAACTTTTAATAATAAATAAACAACCATATTGGTAGTGGACATATGCAACCTTTTATTATTTATTTAACTGAGATTTTAGGTTGAAATTTACATATTAAGACTTCAGATGCAAAGTCCATCTGACATTTTTTTTTTAAATGAGCATTTTTATCAGACTCCTATGTTTAGGTTTAGTAATTTCACTTTAATGGCAGTGAGAGCACACAAAAATGCTGGGTTGTTTCAACTCAAATTTGGGTCAAATATGGACAAACCCAGCCACTGGGTTAAATTTTTAAATGACATTTTAACCCAATGGTTGGGTTCGTCCATATTTAACCCAAAATCATTTTTTAGAGTGAAGGTTATTAGTCAGTTATTGAATTGCCTTATTTTCAAAAATGTCACTGATAAGAGTAAAGTTAAAAATATAAAAGTGATCATTTAAAAGAAAATTGTCAGACGGATTTAGAGGCTTTTGCATCTGAAGTTTCCATATATTTAAGGAAAAGTATATATATATCTCAAGTTTTTTACCTTTTAATCACTTTTATGCCTGCAGATGTGACAAATTATTTTTTGAATGTTACAAATTTTTCTTTTAAAATAGTTTTACTTGAAGTGTAACATGTTAGTCCACAAGAATTTGGTTTGAAATTTATTGAAAACTATTCCCATATACTACAACTACAGTAAAAACTGAAAAAAAAGATGATTTGCATAATTGGAAATGTTAGTATGAATGTTTAAACTAACAACGATTAATATTTAGATAACAAGGACCCTAGTATTAATATTTAATATTAGTGTTTTTTGTTTAGTAACACTCAGTTGGTGACACCCATGATTTTGAGCAAGGAGATCACCAAATATTCAAAGATTTGAGAGGCAATGTAAATGTTTAAGAACCAAATTTTGTGTGGGTCATGTCCACCCTCAATGTCTGTAGTGGTTATGGCCCTGATATTGAGTACAAGGCTGTGAATGTGTGAACTTTATGCTCCAGTGTTTTCAAAGAGAGCAGATTTCAGGCATGAATCGCAGCCCTGGTTGTTTTAGTAAGTGAACTGTGTTTGTACAGTTTAAAAGGATGGAAGAGTACAGAGGATTGTGTTGATGTGTTTGTGTTCTGGGATGTGCATCTCCTTGTCCTGTCATGGTTATCCTGGGCGCTGACGAGCAGGACAGCCCTTATCTGGAGCAGATGGGTCCTGGACCTCCTCCTCTCCTTCAAAAGGCTAATGTCTTCAGCGCGCACAGCTTATCTGCACCGGCCTCCTGTCATTTGTTAGGAAACATGTCTAGAAACAAATCTAAGAGGTTGCCAGCAGCTCGGCTTGAAGGAAGACATGTCACGCATCACGATGAAGGACGAGGAGGCTGTGTGTGAGCGCTGTACTACATAGCTGCAGTTCAACACTTGGTTAGCAACCAAGAGCCAGGAACTTTTAGATTAATCATAAAATAGGTACTTCTCACTATTATATCATATAATATGGTATATAATCTCTATTATACTGAAACAAATAGGTGTAGAAACAAATTTCACTCAGAAATTGCTTGTAAATTTCACAAATAATTACGTCAAGTAACACATTGAATTAAACGTGAAATTTTGAAGTAGAAAGACTGTAATCGTATTTTCTTTTAAACATAATCCAATAAGCTCCAATAATTAATAAAAATCTATTTTTTTTACAGTGTTCTATTGGCTGCGTTTACACTGTAAGGCTTAGTGTAGTTTTTTTTTGTCCTGCCTGTTTACATTCACTTTAGACAGGACTGGTAGCTGATATCAGTGTTTAATCCCCGCCCAAAATGATTCTGTTGGTGATCCTCATGTTTTGAATGGCCGTGCTATTATTATTTATATAATTCACGTCGAGTGGTACCGTGATTACTTTCCAGCATGGATAAATTTAAAGCTGTCATGGATGTTTGCAGCGCAAAATCTGACTGAACGGATATAGACGGGAAAATAACAGTTATTTTCATTTATTTTATCTACTGTTAATTTAGACCTAGAATTCTGAAGTGAAATAAAGTAGCGCGGTATAAGATTACATTTATTTTAATGAATTCGAATGAATTAATGAGAGAGAGAGATATTTTGACTGTGAATTACCTTCGTCTGCACTGTGTCACTCTATGTAATAGTGAAAACAGCGGAGGTATCACCTCGTTGCTAATAAATATAATGTAGCTTTATGTAGTGAAGCTGTTTTATTTATTTATTTATTTTTTCTGATTTTTTTTTTCATTGTGGTTCTCAAATGACTTCAGCAGCCCCATTCTCCACAACAGTATTCAAGGGCCCATGCCTTTTCCATTTTTTTTGTGATTTACTGGATAAGGATATACCTGATAACATATTTTAGAGCTTGGCATAATTAGAAAAATGTACAGTATATTCATTATCAAAATGCACATGGGGTTTAACTTAATTTACATAACTTTTCCAGGTCTAGAAATCACACTTTTAAACTTAGACTACCTTATGTATCCAGGTTTTTCAAGACTAGGCACGCTAGTTCTTCAGAGACAAAAGAACTGACGCTACGGTTGGTGAATATCTTGATTTTGTTGTTGTTGTTGTTGTTTTGGCTTCTTTGAATGCTTTTTTGTCTTATTTTAAGTCATCTTGGATGTTTTCTGTGTCCCCCTGGTTGAGAACCACTGACCTAGCGGACAATTAAGCTGGCGGGAAAAAAACATAGATACGCTGTAAATCCAAACAAGTTGGCAAAACTCTAAAAAAAAATTGAGGCAATCAGTTGACCCCAGTTAAGAAATGTAAAGTTTAAGTAAGCAGAACTTGCATATTTTTATTTTGTAATCATACATTTTAATTGCTCTGAACTTGAAATATTTGAGTAAGCTAATTCATACATTTAACCTAAAAATATCATGTGATCTCACATTTTTAGTAGTGGAAACTTGACTAGTTTTAACTAGCTAATTCAATAAATGCCACCTTGCTAACTGGTTACACAATGCTTTGGTAGCATTAGCATAACACTTGCTGAATGAGGACAGCAATATAATACATTTAACATATATCTGTTCTCAAACTAAGCTCATTCTCCACTGATGTCACCAGTCACCATGATGGTAACCCTACAACAACAAAAAAAAAAACATAACAGAAACTTTTCTAAACTAGCATAACAAAACATTAAACACTACTAAATCTCCCACTTAACTTTAATCTTGCACAAAAAAAACATAATATAACACTTAATTTTGGCCTTTACTTTCCCTTTTGAGTGTCATGGCAAGACATGCTGGGAAATATAAATCCCAGCCCAGTTTCGGTTAAATTTAAATTAGTCTAAATTTAAAGAAACAAGTACATAAAACTTAAAACAATGAAACAATTCAGATTACTAAAAATGTGTTTGAACTAATTTCACCAATAATTTCACCTCTATTCAAACCAATTCATTATTTTGAGCGTGTAGACTAACATTGAAGGAACTGAACCACTGAACCATATCTGGAGACCAGAATATCATAGACATTTGAGGGTGGGCACTTTTGACTTGATCGAGTAAGTAACCACCTTACAACCAGCTAGCATTGTAGTGTCTTCATGCCCTTTATTATTCAATAGCTGTTTAATACCTCTCATGGCCTCTGTGTGTTATGGCAGTTGAGGTTGTCCTCTATAGTTTATTCCAGTATGTAATTCTCTCTCTCTGTAGCTGTAACCTGATTTGCCCTTTATCTTGGCTTGTCTGCTCAAGTACACGCTGTTCGCTTAAACTGAAAAATTGCAAGCAAGAGTAACTTGATTTTCTTGCCTTAACAGAGTACAGAGTGTGTTTTTTCCATGAGCTGTGCCTTTTCTGGAAACCTGCTGCTAACATGATTTTAGAGTATTCATTATTAACTCTATCACTAAAACTATGAAGCTCAAAGTTATTTTTATGACTCGAAAGGTCAAATTTACTGTAATCATAAGTAGAGCTGTATCCGCCACCCTGCTCTCTGCATTTACATACCTCCTATTATCAAACACATGCACAAATTTTTTTTTTTTACATTCTTTGGAGGTACTGAATGAACCTGTCAAACTTGGCGTTTTCTCTTGGAAGTGCTTCAGAGATTCCTTCACTATGAGAAGGCAATGAACCTCTCAAAAATCACACTCTGTTTCTTTTTCCGCACTCTGTTTTGATTAAACTTAGAGCTCTATCCAAATGTTTTAGCATTCTTTGACCTCTTCTGCGCTCTGAAGCCTTTCACATACTCGGCTAAGCCCAAGGTCACCAATACTGGCTCAGGGGAGACGGGGTGAGGGGTGGGGAGTGAAAGCTAATGGGGGCGGGCTGGCCAAAGTCACGGTGACCACGACCAATGTTGGAGAGAGAAAAGACCGTTGGCTCTGAATCCTCGCCTGATTTCAGAAAAAATACTGCATGAATAAATGGATCCTGGCCAAAACAGAGATGTTTTACTAATATGTCCCATAGCTTTCCTTAGACTCCCACTAACAGTAAACACAGATGATATTCCTCTTTAAGATACTTTTTTATTACAGGATCAGATAGCAGATAGAATAAATTATGTGATACTGTTGGATATTGTGTACCTGTGTTTTACATAGACTAGTCTTATTAATGGTGCTTTATAAGGCTTTTATAATTATTGTTTTGGCACATAACTCATCCTGCTCTGTTTAAGGACAATGCTTTTACTCGAGTGATCAGATTTACAATTTTCACCTGGCAGATGATAAAACAGAAGACAATGAATCCTATAGACTCATACACCCACATAACAAGAGACCAGAATACTGTACTTAAAGGGATAGTTTTAAACCTTTATGACTTTGGTTAATCTTTGTAACACTTATTGAGGTATTTTTAATAAAATCCCTTCATTGAAAGTCCAGGTAACCAAAACTTAGAAGATCCAAAATGCTCATAAAGGAATTATAAAATGAATCCATATTAATCGAGCGGTTTAATCCAAGTCCTTTGAAGAGATACAATCACTTTATATGAAGAACAGATGTCATTTTTTAAAAATTTTTGTGCATCATGCATGTATCCCAGCAAGCAATTTTGCGTTTAAAAGACGTCTAATAGACGTACAAACACAGCCCTGACGTCTAGGCTAAAAAAAACAGTCTAGGCTGTCAGTGAAAAGTTAATAGATGTCTAACTATAGCCCAAGAACAGACTAGTCATCTAGAACATGAACATGTCAAAGAAATGAAACCAAACACCTTGTAATCACTGTTGGCTTTGCTTACATGATGGAATATCATACATCTCGCAAGTTATTTTGGCAAAAACAACATGTAACCAAATTCAAGGTTATTTTGGTTAGAAGTGGGTTACTCATAGCCAGGCTATATCGGGCCTGAAGTTAACCGATTCATTAAAATTATCTTAATATGTGTTGAATGAAAGATGTACTAAAGTCTTATGGTTTTGAACAACATGAAGGTGAGTAAATGACAACAGAGTTTTCCCTTTAACATTTAAATTAACATTGCATTTACAGCCCTATTTATAGAGGATGTTTTATCTCTCAGTTTGAATACAGTAATTACGAATCCAATGTACTCTTGGAGTTGCTGTGTTTTGGCTGGACCTCATCTGACCTCATCCAGACTTGTGGCCTTGCCGCTCATGATAAGACAGAGGGCAAATATTTACCCATGAGGAACATATGCTACTGTCTTGATGGCCGCTTCTCCTCAGATAAACTCTCTTTATGTTACATTAGAAGATTTCTTTAGACCTGCTGATGTGAGATGTGAGTTGAAATGGTGTGGAGCACATGCATTCGGGCAAGAGTTTGATTTCTTTAATTGCTTACTCGCATGTCTAAAATCTATTGCTCTGTCTTTAAAGGTGAAGCATGTAGTTTATGCACTACTATAGTGGCACCTAGCGGAATTACAAAAATAAAGTATATTTTCAAATAACTTTGCAAACACCCCTTTCATGCAACTAGCCTCCTCCAACTCAAGAATCACAAGCTCTTACCAGTGCTTGTAAAGGCATGTCTCAACAGGTACTTTCAATAAAAGGTTAAACATATAATGAATACTTTTAGCTGTGTTGCTATGTGTCATGAGTAAGCGACTGAGTAGGCTAACACTCTGTCTAGAGCGAACACGAGCGTCTTGCTTATAATAAACTCATTCAACTTATTTGCACCGGGTGCATTTTTTTGACTGTTTGAGGCATATCAAAGTGAACATTATAAACTGATTCATTTGTCTTTCTGAATGGGTGCATGACAATGGTGAACATGATTTCACCAAGTGCAAAATGTTCCTAGATCAACATCTTTGTTGATCCTGGATCAACATTCCAATCAACCAGTCAGATTTAAGGGACAAGTTTACAGTTTATGTCAAGTTTAGGCTTACAACCAGGGTTGGGTGCTTCTACATCAGTGTCATTCACATATAATTTCCCTCTGAATTTAGGGATAAGTTATGGGTAGGGATAGGCTTAGGACAAAATTTTCAGACAGGAATGTTGTTCCAGGATCAAAAAACATGTCTTACGTGGCAAAATCACGGTGACCGCTTGACAATGTTGTACCTATTGTTGTACCTATTTAATTTTTGAAGGTCTAAATGCAGTGTGGCTTGCACTCCTGTACCCGAAGCTGTATGTGTTTTCCCATGTAACGCATCAGTCATGGTCCCACACTGGCTAAACACCCTCTGGCTTCACCTGCTACAGTAGCCATGCCCCAGACTCAATGTTCACACTTTTGGGGGAGATAAACCCATGAATGGCATAATAATAGTAGTCAATGAACAATAAACTGGGTTAAGAGAATATATTTTAACTAGTGCTGTCAAAATTAGCGTTAACGCATGCGATTCATTTTCATTTTTTCATTTTAACGCGTTTAAAATATTTAACGCAATTAACGCAGCATCCATTTGTCTATCATCCTTTGGCTAACGTTACATTATATGATCACACTCTTATTCATGCAAATGCTTTTAAACCATTTAAGTGTGACAAGACAAAAGAGAACGCGCTGTGAATGTCCTGTCTATGTGATACACACACGTATCGCGCGCACAGACAGCGCACCAGAATCGAGTTCTCTTTCGCGCTTGAACAAACAATTACACACAGAATTATATGCCAATGCCCGTTTTGTCGAGTATTCAAATAAGAGCTGTCTTAAATGTGACAGCAGCCTAATATAACAGTTGTCATTCATGTTAATCAAAAAACAAAGGTAACAGAGAAAATTGTAGCTTTAATAAGGATTAATCTATATTTAATTTATAATTTATGCCGTCAAGAAAGGTGTTTGATAACTTTATTCAATTTCTGTCTAACATGTAGGAAGGCCACAGGTAAATATGACATTTATTATAATGGGTTTATGTGAAGATTGTTTTAAGTTATTTTTTTAAAAAGCCTAATAAATGTTGAAATTGATAGATTTCAATTATACTGTAATGTTGAATGTCTGTCATGTTTTTAAAAAAAAATCAGTTTCATAGAGACATAGTATCAGTGATACTGGCCTTCATTCATAAAAAGATGCCATTACAACAAATATTTAAACAACAAATATTTTTCTACATTAATTTGAAGAGTAACTGTGAAATTATTACAATATAGAAATATGAAAAACTGTTTTTTTTTTTTAACTGTTTTTAATCGCGATTAATTACAGAAAAAAATGTGTGATTAATTAGTAATTTTTTTTAATCGATTGACAGCACTAATTTTAACATATACTTAAATATTTCACCTTTAAGGAACAGTTTACCCAAAAATTACAATTATGTCATCATTTACTCACCCTCGTGTCGGTCCAAACCCAAAAGACTTTTCATTCATCTTCAAAACACAAATGAAGATATTTTTAATGAAACCTGAAAGATTTCTGTCCCAGCATTGAAAGTCCATTCACCCGAAACTGTGACGATTAAAAAAGTAATATAGTCCAAGCTTTTATCCATATATAAATATTGATCAACACACATGCATAGAGCACATCAAATATGGTCAACGGCCGCACAAACATGATTGCTTGACACCAATGTTCAGTACATACATTACATTTAAAGCCGGGGACACACTTAACGATTTAAGGCTGATTATGAATGTAATTTGATACTTACGACTGATCATGCCCAAATGCACTGGGTCTGTGCCCGTTGCGTTTAGTCTGTGTTTACAGTCAGCATTTAAAATCATATAATGTGTTCAGTTCAGTCTTAGAATGTTTTAGCTAGTCATTAAGTGTGTCCCCGGCTTAATGCCCCAAAAATCATTAAAATGAAAGAAAGTGTTTCATATGCTGTTTGAAGAAGATTTCATATTGTACAGTGTGGTTTACCGTTGTCAATAATTGTTTTACATTTAAAACAATGGATCCCTGCATACCAAGGGATGACTTAACCGTTTGGCTGGTGTATCTGTCTTTATGATTGATTAGAGTAACTCGCATCACAAAACACATCTAAAGTAGTCATTTCAGGTCTGATAGATTAGAGCTGATCTGAGAGCTGTCTGACTGTTCCAGGCACAGTTGATTTGTAAGGGTTTGTGTCTGTGTCTGTGTCAGCACTGGACAATAGATTGAACCTGCCTTTGTTTCATTGCAACAACAAAAAAGAAGCAAAAGGATTTAAATTGTCAACCCTATCACCGTGGGCAACTCACTCGGCTTTATCAGCATGACACTACTGTTACCGAACCACACACACACACACACATAGCAGTCCTGATGTGGCAGAGGCTGCCTGAGGTCAGGAAGAGGAGCATGATGGATACAGTTGAGCGCTCTGCGAGGAAGTGGGGAGGAGGCGAGGACGGGGTCTTTCCTGTGAACATTAAAGACAATCATTGTTCATTTGTCACTTACTCATTAAAGGTGACTCTGAGAAGGGGAAAGCACAATTTCTTTGCTCTAAATTACAAAAACTTTATTTAAATTGATTACAGGGTCGATCTGCTCAATCATACAATCATTTAGTCTCTTTTGCCGGGATTTTTATCTTACTCTGTTGGTCATTTGGGAATCCACTATACATTTAGTAACTAGCCATGTCAGTGCATAACTCTCAGTATTGACGTCATTATCAGCTGTTTTCTGCTTCATGTTATAAATATTGTGACTTTTCTGAGATTCTACTCTGAGATGTTAATTTCCTTGGAAATTATTTATTTCTGTGGCAGTGAATCAAAATGCATCCATGTGTTGTTGATGACAGCAAAATACTTCATTTCGGTCATATATTCATATTTAAAATAGTGCTGTCAAATCGATTAATCACGATTAATCGCATTTAACATATTTGTGTGTGTGTGTCTGTGTATATACACTCACCTAAAGGATTATTAGGAACACCATACTAATACTGTGTTTGACCCCCTTTCGCCTTCAGAACTGCCTTAATTCTACGTGGCATTGATTCAACAAGGTGCTGAAAGCATTCTTTAGAAATGTTGGCCCATATTGATAGGATAGCATCTTGCAGTTGATGGAGATTTGTGGGATGCACATCCAGGGCACGAACCTCCCGTTCCACCACATCCCAAAGATGCTCTATTGGGTTGAGATCTGGTGACTGTGGGGGCCATTTTAGTACAGTGAACTCATTGTCATGTTCAAGAAACCAATTTGAAATGATTCGAGCTTTGTGACATGGTGCATTATCCTGCTGGAAGTAGCCATCAGAGGATGGGTACATGGTGGTCATAAAGGGATGGACATGGTCAGAAACAATGCTCAGGTAGGCCGTGGCATTTAAACGATGCCTAATTGGCACTAAGGGGCCTAAAGTGTGCCAAGAAAACATCCCCCACACCATTACACCACCACCACCAGCCTGCACAGTGGTAACAAGGCATGATGGATCCATGTTCTCATTCTGTTTACGCCAAATTCTGACTCTACCATCTGAATGTCTCAACAGAAATCGAGACTCATCAGACCAGGCAACATTTTTCCAGTCTTCAACTGTCCAATTTTGGTGAGCTCGTGCAAATTGTAGCCTCTTTTTCCTATTTGTAGTGGAGATGAGTGGTACCCGGTGGGGTCTTCTGCTGTTGTAGCCCATCCGCCTCAAGGTTGTGCGTGTTGTGGCTTCACAAATGGTTTGCTGCATACCTCGGTTGTAACGAGTGGTTATTTCAGTCAAAGTTGCTCTTCTATCAGCTTGAATCAGTCGGCCCATTCTCCTCTGACCTCTAGCATCAACAAGGCATTTTCGCCCACAGGACTGCCGCATACTGGATGTTTTTCCCTTTTCACACCATTCTTTGTAAACTCTAGAAATGGTTGTGCGTGAAAATCCCAGTAACTGAGCAGATTGTGAAATACTCAGACCGGCCCGTCTGGCACCAACAACCATGCCACGCTCAAAATTGCTTAAATCACCTTTCTTTCCCATTCTGACATTCAGTTTGGAGTTCAGGAGATTGTCTTGACCAGGACCACACCCCTAAATGCATTGAAGCAACTGCCATGTGATTGGTTGATTAGATAATTGCATTAATGAGAAATTGAACAGGTGTTCCTAATAATCCTTTAGGTGAGTGTATATATATATATATATATATATATATATAAAATTTATAGAGCTCTGGAAAAAATTAAGAGACCACTTAACATTAACCACCACTTAAAGTTAATTTTTAAAAAACACTAATATATATATATATATATATATATATACAGTGGGGAGAACAAGTATTTGATACACTGCCGATTTTGCAGGTTTTCCTACTTGCAAAGCATGTAGAGGTCTGTAATTTTTATCATAGGTACTCTTCAACTGTGAGAGATGGAATCTAAAACAAAAATCCAGAAAATCACATTGTATTATTTTTAAATAATTAATTTGCATTTTATTGCATGACATAAGTATTTGATCACCTACCAACCAGTAAGAATTCCGGCTCTCACAGACCTGTTAGTTTTTCTTTAAGAAGCCCTCCTGTTCTCCACTCATTACCTGTATTAACTGCACCTGTTTGAACTCGTTACCTGTATAAAAGACACCTGTCCACACACTCAATCAAACAGACTCCAACCTCTCCACAATGGCCAAGACCAGAGAGCTGTGTAAGGACATCAGGGATAAAACTGTAGACCTGCACAAGGCTGGGATGGGCTACAGGACAATAGGCAAGCAGCTTGGTGAGAAGGCAACAACTGTTGCCGCAATTATTAGAAAATGGAAGAAGTTCAAGATGACGGTCAATCTCCCTCGGTCTGGGGCACCATGCAAGATCTCACCTCGTTGGGCATCAATGATCATGAGGAATGTGAGGGATCAGCCCAGAACTACACGGCAGGACCTGGTCAATGACCTGAAGAGAGCTGGGACCACAGTCTCAAAGAAAACCATTAGTAACACACTACGCCGTCATGGATTAAAATCCTGCAGCGCACGCAAGGTCCCCCTGCTCAAGCCAGCGCATGTCCAGGCCCGTCTGAAGTTTGCCAATGACCATCTGGATGATCCAGAGGAGGAATGGGAGAAGGTCATGTGGTCTGATGAGACAAAAATAGAGCTTTTCGGTCTAAACTCCACTCGCCGTGTTTGGAGGAAGAAGAAGGATGAGTACAACCCCAAGAACACCATCCCAACCGTGAAGCATGGAGGTGGAAACATCATTCTTTGGGGATGCTTTTCTGCAAAGGGGACAGGACGACTGCACCGTATTGAGGGGAGGATGGATGGGGCCATGTATCGCGAGATCTTGGCCAACAACCTCCTTCCCTCAGTAAGAGCATTGAAGATGGGTCGTGGCTGGGTCTTCCAGCATGACAACGACCCGAAACACACAGCCAGGGCAACTAAGGAGTGGCTCCGTAAGAAGCATCTCAAGGTCCTGGAGTGGCCTAGCCAGTCTCCAGACCTGAATCCAATAGAAAATCTTTGGAGGGAGCTGAAAGTCCGTATTGCCCAGCGACAGCCCCGAAACCTGAAAGATCTGGAGAAGGTCTGTATGGAGGAGTGGGGCAAAATCCCTGCTGCAGTGTGTGCAAACCTGGTCAAGAACTACAGGAAACGTATGATCTCTGTAATTGCAAACAAAGGTTTCTGTACCAAATATTAAGTTCTGCTTTTCTGATGTATCAAATACTTATGTCATGCAATAAAATGCAAATTAATTACTTAAAAATCATACAATGTGATTTTCTGGATTTTTGTTTTAGATTCCGTCACTCACAGTTGAAGAGTACCTATGATAAAAATGACAGACTTCTACATGCTTTGTAAGTGGGCAAACCTGCAAAATCGGCAGTGTATCAAATACTTGTTCTCCCCACTGTGTATATATATATATATATATATTTTTTTTTATAAAAACACTAATAATTTAATAACACAGTTAAACATTTAGCAAATCTTATAATGAATATCCATTTTGAATATCATACTGTACATTATAATGTTGTGATGCCTAAGTTCACTTGTAGCATTTAAAACTGATTTTAGTTTTTAAATTATTTAGACTAAATAGTTCATAATTTAAACATTAGCCATTTATCAGTTATTGGCCATATCATGAAAATAGTTATTAGCTTATCAGTAATTTTGGTGCATCTCTGTCGGAAACTAACTGTAATTGCAACATGAAGAGAATTCAGAATTAACGTGGTTTGGCTTTGAGGAAAGGGTGTAAAACTGTGGTTGACCTTTTCTAGTTAATCAGATGTGCAAGATCAGCCTTGTATTGTCAAATAATATTTATGATAGTTCTCTAAACTTTGTCTCTCATTACATCTGGTTGAACTGGTGTCTTGACCAACACTGCCATTCCTCGCCTGAATAATGATGGATGAAGCGTCAAAGCAGGAGGAATTGTGTCAGGAAACACATCTGACCTCTCTTTGGCCCTTGTCACCTGATAAGCTTGTCTGTTTTGATAATATGTGCTTCATGTGACACAGAGCCATTAAACAAGACCCCTTTTTACACTGTAACAAAAATGTCTGACTATAAAGGCCGTTTAATCCAGAGAACAAGAGCAGGACAAACAAACCACTGGGAACCAGGAGGTGAATGTGTGAGCTTATCAAATGTTTAAGCCAAAATGTAGTAAAAAAACACTTATATTGAAACATAAACAGTTAAATTTGTCTATTTCCAAATGTCCACCAGTCATCAGCACATAACGTCATACAATTAACAAATCATATAGCAAAAAGAAATGCATTTAACCCGTTAGTTGAACTATTATTGTCCCTAGTGAATAACAGCTGTGGCCTGTGTTGTAAAATGCAGGGTTGGGTTCATCGGCAGGTCTCCGGTTTATTGGCCAGAGCAGCCTTGCTGTTCTTCACCCAGATTGAGCTCTTTGTTTGTTGTCATGGTATCAGGACACTTGATTTTCCCATGGACACCATAGATTTTGGAATAAAGCTTAGGGCTCACTGTTTTATTGTTGAGAATCCACTCCTTATCTAGGAAAACTAGTCATGTTCATGCACATAACTCCCAATATTGGTGTCATCAATGGTTGTTTGAGCATGTGGCACCAACACTTTGGCTTTGAGGTGTAAAATTGTAGTTGACCTTTTCCAGCTAACCAGATGTGCAGGATCGCTCAAAGATTCACACGTAACCTTTAAGAATCTATACTTATGCAGATAATTTTGAACGCCTTCTAAATGAAGCCACCTCAGATATTTTAACTCCAATGCTTTTCCAGTGCGACTCCAATTCTGGTTGATTAAGTATTTTCATTTTTTGGCCAATAACTGTTAAATGGCTGATGTTAAAATTCTATAAAAACTAAAAACTATAGTTTTTAGTTTTAAATTATATGAATTAATTTAAGCATGACAGAAATAATGTACAGTATGAAAAATGGATATTCATTCATTCACATGCATGATTTGCTAAAGATTGTATTTAACTGTTATTAAATTATTCATGTTTTTAAAGATTAACTATAAGTGAGCGTTATATGATGGCAAAGGTAACCTTAATGTGAAAATAGAGAAATGTGAAGCATGCACAATTAAATATTCAATATTAACCGATAAATTTAAAAACTCTGATATGGCTATTATATGGTGCTGTAAATTAAAATTCTTCTGAAGTTTTCTTGCCTGTATTGCACTAATAGGAGGTTTTCAGAAGGGTCTTTGTTAATTACTGACATAAAGCATTTGTCTAAATGCAAGATTAGTTGAAGGTTGGATTAAAGCCATTCACTCTGGCTGAATGTACGGCAAGGTCAACACTCACATCAGTGCCTCGGTCACACAAAGACTGTTTTTTGACTGTAATAAATGAGCCCAGCACTCCCACGATCCCACCCCGCTGCAGTCTACTGACCGTATCTCGGGGTTGCCCTCTTGCCCCTCTCATTTTCCAGTCACTTTTATAACTGGACAGTAAACTTCCAGTGGCTTAATGATGATGACTTCTTCATCTGCCCAAATACTCCTTTTGTTGATCCTCCCAGGCCTCCACCCCCTTAAACCCTGACTAACCTTGGCCCACCACTACCCCCGTTCACTGCTGGACTAATCCTCTCCCCAGGCTGTCACCTCCACCCCCCTCGAGCCAATCCCTCGCTGACCAGTCAGGGTTTTCTCTCCTCTGCCGATTTCAGCTTTGGCTTTCAGCTTGTTGTGTTGCCTCCCCCCCCCCCAAGACTCCCTTCCCCCCCTTTGGTTCGTGTGGCCAAGTGGAGGAGGTTATCTCCACAGCCCTGATTATGTTGGCCTCGCTGGAAAAACCCCGATTTGCACTTCAGGACCCCAGCAGGAAGTCTGTGAGAGGGCTTTAATAGGCAAATGAGCGCAGGGCTGAGGGAACAACAACCTGCCAGCGGTGTGACAAGTGGCGTGAGACCCCACGCCTCACGCCCGGAATAGACCTTATGTGATAAGAGAGGCTGAACGTGCCGGGGCAGCATTGGCTTTCACGTGACAGCGACATTGTCAGGCTTTTGTAATTGGCCTGTGTTAGGGTGGATTTGTTTTTTCTGACACTGAGTAGATAGCTCCTGAAGACCACGATGAGCTGTGGCAGTTGCCACCTCGATCTCTCCCTCCTACCCAGCTGATGCTCATTTGTTACTACGTTAAAATCACGTTCTGCTCTCACCTCATGTATGTGATGTTCAGTTGTTTTTTTACAACCATGTGAAGACGAGGATTTCATTACACTTCTAAAAACCCACACTTGATAAGACAATCAAGCAGTTCTCTTTTCAAAACCTAGATACAGCACTCACAAAATTCTGCTCTGGTTTAACCCAATCTATGCTTTTGTTGGTCCAAATTTAGATTAAGGTGCTACATTTGAATTAAATTTGTGGCATTGGATTTGGATTGAGTGTTTCTGAGAAAGAAGCCAGAGAACAAGAGTCATTCTGCATTCATTAATTCTGCTTTAGATTTCCTTAGCATTTGTTGGTCCTAGGGTTGCAAAGGGGCTGAAAATTTCTGGTAAATTTCCAGAAACTTTCCAAAAGTTTCTGAAAATTTCCAAAAAGTCCTGGAAAGTTTCTGGAAACTTTGCAACCCTTGATTCAGATTAAGTTTTCTATATTTGTATTAGTTTGTCCAGTTGGATTTGGATTGAGTAGTTCTCTGAATGAAAGCCAGAAACAAAAGTTGCACCGCTAAAACTTATATTCTGAACTCGGAAACTTCTGCTCTGGTTGGCCTCAAACTGTGATTTTGTTGGTCCAAATTTAGATTAAGTAGCTCCTCTTAGATTATGTTTTCCTATTGGATCTGGGTTGGGTGTTTTACCAGAAAGAATCCAAGAAAAAGTTAGATTTCTAAGGACTTGAATTCTGTACTCATTAGTTCTGCTGTGGGTCACCTCAAACTGGGCTTTTGTTGGTCCAAAGATTCACCAAGTTGTATTTGTCTCAATGGATCTAAACAATGATGTTGTCTGTCTGGAATGTGGCAGTTTTGCTGTACCTCCAGAGAATAGAGTGCTTCTCAAAAGGAAGTAGAAAACAAGACAAAGCAGAACTCCAGAAGATGTTGAAAGAGCCACCACCACATGACTCATCTCTTCTCAGGTGGCAGTGGAAAAGATACTTCCCATTGTCAGTGGCCAGAGCTGGAGATTCAAAGCAGTGCTGAAGGATGGGCGAGAGGAGGGCCAGCTCACTCACTAACTCTTTTGTTCTACCCACAAGCTCAATTGAGCAAAGGAAACCTCCGCTTTGCTTTCTTTCTCCTTTTCCAGTGACCTATTAAGGACCGATAGTGTTAAAGCCAGAAACTTGAATCAGCACCAGAAAATTGAACTTGTGCTGAATTTTCATATACATATTTTTGCAATCTTGACAAAAAGTCTGGCAAAGAGCCCCTCCCCCCAAAAAAGGGAACATTTCAGATACCGAATATCAAGCATTTGTCGATCACAAATCCTTATACATTTGGGAGCATTGTGTGGTCCAAATGGTATCTGAAGGAGAAACCTTGCAATTAAAATAAACAATGTTTAGACAAAGCCTCCAGATTAGCTGGAATGACAGCATTAATGACTCTGGGGGGCTAATAAAGCCCTCTGAGGGCGGGAGGTCATTGTTTAAAGCTGACTCCCATACTGCTTTAGCCCCTATCTACTAATTCTTATTAGGGTGAGAAGTAGTACTGTATATGGCTCGATTTAGACCAACTGTTGTGTCTTTGCTAGAAAAAGAGTTGTGAAAACAAACTACTCATTTACTGTACAGCCTGATCAAATATTGTCTACAATTTAATCTACAAAAAATACTGAGTAATACCAGTTTTTTTATTTCCTGCAAGGTTATTTAAATGTTTAAAAAACAAAAAAAACAAGCGCTTGCCTTTAATGCATTGGTTTGTTGACATGGCTGTTTTGTTGTTTGCCTGACAAATTCTTTGTGTCTTTAACTTTGACAAATGCATTACACTGGTGCGGTTCTCAGCACACTCTTTGAACCATTGCGTTAAGTCACCTTTTTGTTCCATGGACAAGGCTGTTATCAATTATTAACAAATCCTACTACATGCTGCAGACAAAACAGGATCTCGGTTGTGTTGATTAAATCTACTGTGTATATTTACCCTTTAAAGTCATCTGATAGGGTCGGGCTGATGGAATTTGACGTAACATTTTGTGTCAGAATAAATCCAGAATTGGATCCATAATGAGTCATAATGAACCAGTTCACAAATGGAGCAGTACTGTTGTATTTAAATACCGCCTATTACTATTCCTGTTTTCTGAGGTCCCAAAACAAGAGGGTCAACTGAGTCACAATATTTTGCTATTATCTTGTGAGATAAGGAAAGAAATGGAGTTATTGTTAGAGAGAGCCTGAAGCACCAGGGGAACCCGATCCTCCTGTATTTGCGTTCAGATCTCCTCCACTTCCTCTGAGCCACTTCTCTGTGGCACGTGGTAGGAAATGATCAATCCAGTAAAGTGCAAAACATCAATCTCCTATCAAGTTATTTTGACCAGATGAGTCCTCACCATTCAGCTATTTACAATGGGACTAAATTCTCAGTTAATCGTCAACCTCCAGTGAGGAGAGGGTTGTGAGTTCAGGCAAGGCCGACAGACAAACTGCGGATTGACCCCACATTCTTTAGCAAGTGTCCCTAGTTTGCCATTGGTGTGCCCTATCAGTAAAATTACCCCAATAAAACAGGGAGTGGCAGAAGGTGAGGAAAAGTATCCATTGCCTTACGTCGTACCCCCATCTGCGAGCGTGGCACTTAGCAGTCTCCGGTGTCACGTTGAGAGAGGGGCATCTGCGCATCATGCGTGGTGAACACAGCACGCGTGTGGCGTGCGGAGGCGCCTCGCCTCTATTGTGCCATGCTCGGCGGTATGGCCCTCTTCACAACAGCATCTGTCACCTTAGGGGGTCAGCAAGGGCCAAGATGAATGAGTCCTGAGAGAATGCCCCTCTCGCCCCACAGAGCAAATGGCCAAGAAGAGGGAGGGGGCAAGGGGAACGGGGGGAGGGCCTGCTGATTGTGTGTGAGTGTTGGAGGGTTTGTGTATCCAGAACCACTGAGTGCAGGACAGAGAGGTTGGTTCAACTGGAGTTCCTGGAATCATTCTTTGCTCCCCTGACTCAGGACTATCATGACCAGGGAGCTGCTAGCTCGCAACAAGGATAAGGAATACTGTCACGTCGTGCTCACCCTTGACGCTGCTTTTGGATATCCAAAGGACGTTTGCTATGGAAATAAGCTGCGTTTTAGTGATCTGCTTTAAGGTCTTCAGTGGGACTCGTTGAGGCACACTCCACACCCGGCTGCTTATGAAAGGTACAGAAGCGTCATGTTAGATTCTTTGACACTCACCGGCCCCTGCTAACATGGTGTCAATGGCCATGGCTCTTAGCGCCCCGTTTATTTAAAGATATTTGCATTTTTGCGTTGGCTAATCTGTCCCACCCCCCTGCTTGAAGTTTTGCTCTTTAAACTGTCTTTCCTTTAGTGAATATCTCTTTAGTAAATGTAAAATAAACTAAGTGTGAATTGGACAGTCATGAGGGCTGGGTCAAACTTTAAGAAATAGAGTGTTACTCTTATGTTTAGATGTACATAAAGACATGAATTGTTGAAATCATGCAATTGGGTGTTGCTTTAAGGTCTTGTTTTTAATCTGTATGTTTGTACTTACATTTTCATCAGGCATTTTTGTGAAACAAAAAGTAGAATTTGTTCATTGAAAGCTCATTGAAAGCTAGCTCTCCTCTCCCATTGTCAGCGGTTTAATGTAATTATGCAGATAAGGGAGGAAACAAAAGAGGGAATGGATTGAGAGAAAGACCTTTAGTGGTACAGTGCAGTGTGGGACTGTAACCACATTTACTGCCACATGTGGCACATTTCATCTAAACCTTTTATTTCCACCTACTTTAGAAATATATTAGAAATAAAACAGTACTCTCCCATCATGTTCAGGCACTGAGGCCAAAGAACTTTTACAAGAATAAGAAATCAAAAAGGTCTGCACTCTGAAAAAGTCCACAAAATTGTAGAGACATAAATATATTTAGTATGCTGTTAATTATTGGAATGAACCTGACAAATTGCTCCACCAACTAAGAATGTCCATGCTAAATGTATTTATTCTTCTGTTGTTATCAATAAAAATGACCTTTTTAAACGAACATGTTAAAATTTACTTCACAAAGTTAGGTCAAGAAACTAATGCATCAATCTATATCTGGGACCCAAATAGTGGTCTGAAATCTTCTCTTGTTGCGTCTATTGGAGCACATTGTTTTAAAATTGTTAATCTGTGACAAAACAAACATTACCAGCGAAAAAAAATGAACGTTTGTAGCTTTGCATAATTATGTCTGCGGTTTGGTTTGTTTTGGCTACCTAAAGTGTTGTGTTTCTCTTGGCTATTTCAGGATCCCCTTGTTTGTCTTTATAGAGCTTTTGATTTCTTTATTTGGTATTGGACCATCTTGCAATACACCATTTGAGTCACAATAAGTCCTTGGTTGTCAGTAAACTTAGAGAAAGAGAAAGAACGTAGCATATACATTCATTGCTTGTACACTTTGTGTTATATTTGTTTTTAGCAGAATTTAACTACAATAATTCTCTTCAGTTTCTTGTAAATAAAAGGGGATTGGTGGCATTTTTTTAAATGTAAATCTGTGCCTTGACAGCTTTCTTTGTTTTATGCATTGTAGGGATAGTCAGACAGAATTAGAAAAGCAAATTGAAAACATATATGGAAGAAGTAAGAGGTGACTTGAGCTGAAACAGCTCTTGGCCTAAAGGCAGGGCTCTCTGCAAGCATGTCCACATTAGCATTTAACACCCCTAAAAATGTCATTAGCAGTCAAACTGGACCCTGAGAGCCCTGAAGGCAGAACAGAACTATTCTCAGGTGCTGCTACAATTTGCCTCTGTTTACCACAGTACCAAGATGAGTGATTAGCTGAAACTTGGCCCAACAGGCCTCCAGTGAGCTGTTTGTAAAACAGGGTGTGCAATTTGCGTTATTCTACCTACAAGTTGCCATGTTAATCTTTGTTTTCTTTGCTTTTACCTGAAAAACTGATCCACATTCATTGTGAAGTCTCATAGAGGAAGGTTTTTGGATCTGATGGTAATGCGGCTCTTAGGACTGCAATCTCAATTAGATCTGATTTTCTTGATAATCATTCAAAAAGCACTTATTTTTCAAATAAATGCAGACACATAATACTATATTAATTTAAATGGTATTTATTTTGAAACTAATCCTGGTGTCACTTGGTCAATATAATTATAAACAAATCTGTCTTGTAACCTATATTTTCAAAACTAATAATAAAAACCCACCATATAGTTGTTTATTTTCTGATTTTCAGACAGGTCATATATTCTTTGCAAATTCGGGATACTCTTGACAGAAGTATTTACCTTGATTGATTGATGGCTTTACTGCATTTCACTCTTGTTTTAACCAGGCCAAAAGAACAAAACCTGTCCCATCAGTCTTTGTGTAAGCCTGGAAGTAAGAGACATGGAGCTCCTTTCCCCTATGCGTTCCACAAACATTCCCTTGAGGTCAAAGTGTCATATAACTCATCGCTCAGTGTTATCAGTTAACAGCTACATATGTTGAAGATCACTGTGATCTGTTCTACTTTTACAAACAACTGTCTGATCTGAGATAATGCATGGATTAATACTCAGTACATATTATTCTTATTGATTCATACCATAATAAATTCATTCATTCAGTGCATTTAAATCAAAATAAGCCCAGTCTCTAATGCTACAATAGTTCCAATGCGTAGTTCAAGTAACATGTATATTGGCTTTGTTTTCCGAATATATTCCGAGTGTATTGCCCAGACAACAAGTTATGTACTATATGTTAATTTCTGTGGTATTTATACTGTAAATAAAAAAGTGTCTGACCATTTGCCATGTCTGTAGATGCAGGAGTACTGCGGTTCAACTTTGATATACCATGGAGAAGAGGTGATCCTGTCCTTCTACTGCTAAAGAAATATAATCAAAGGTATAGTTGTTTCCTTCACTATGATAACAGCCTATGAATGTAGGCTGAAACCTATGAATTCATTGAAACCTATGAATAATGTCATTTATTGCTCAAATTTTCCAAATGTGATGTTTTGTATGCTGTTGCTATTCTATTTGTATATACAAGTAGTTCATTATCAAATATGAGAGCTGTCTTTGAGGGTTTTTATGTGAACTCTTGGGCCCTGCTGAGTCACTGATGGCGACAAACTCATTTGTCATAATTTGCTGTCTTGATCCAGATCACAAACGGAATCCAATACAGAGCTTTTGTTGTTAAAAAGCGTCAAAGCAGAGCAGATGGTCTAACAGATGTCATGGTTATACCTGACGTGTAGCTCTAGCTCAAGGGTAAAAGTTGCTAGTTACATGCTAACAGCTGTATTACGTGACAGGGTGTCAGTGACTACTTTAATAAATGGGTACTGTTATTAATTATTTTTAGTAAAATATTTATTTCATGCCTATTAGGAGTACCCAATTGTTATTGGTCAACTGCGCCTGTCTGCAGTGAAATATTTCTAGGATAATGTACAGTAATTATTGGTAAATAAACACTTCAAAAGCGATGTAAGACCCTTCAGATTAGCATTAGGGACTTGATGAGCCCATCAGAGTTTATTTTGTAATAATGACTTACTGACTGTACTGACTGACAATATTCCTTATTTTTCTTTTAGCTGATTTTTTTTTTTATAGTTGAGTATGTCTGAATAAAAACAATTTGGATGGTTGTTTTAGTGACAAACGCAAACATTTACTGGAATGTAGTTGATCAGACCTCCATTACTATTTGATTTGCCTAGGTCCCACTGTTTGAAATTAGGCCTTCTGATACAGTATAGTGTCTGACTGTCTCAGGAACCTTCTGCTCATGCTCATGAAGATGTGCCTGGACTGTTAATACAGCAGGAACGGTTTCAAGAGCTATTCTACGAAAGACTAAAAATAGCCTTGTTCAGGGTGGAATTAAAATCACATCCACACAGTCCATCAGAACATTACATGAATGTCTCCTTCCCTCTCATCTTCCTTATAAATTGAAATCCTTGAAAATAGAAAAGTTCTTTTAACGAGTTCAAAACAAAACTGAACCAATCGTGATGTGTGTATATGTGTGGTTTTTATATAGGACAGATTTAAACAAAATGAATATGCGAATAATGTGCCGTTTCATTTCAGATCATGGGGAATTCATATGCAGGGCAGCTGAAATCTGCCCGCTTTGAGGAAGCGCTACACAACTCTATAGAGGCTTCATTAAGATCGAGCAGTGGTGATCCACAGCCTGTATTCACACAGCTGTATCTTGAGCCCGATCAGTATCCTAGCAACCTGGAAGGTAAGCAAGGCCATCAAATTGTTTGCCTTCACAGGAATTGATCATGATTTGCATTTTAAGGAGAGACATATTTTAGCGATTTTCTAAAAATGGGTCAAATAAGCTCTATTACATTCATCATAAAGCTCATATGTACTGTATGTGCGTGTGTGTGTATATGTAAAGCAATAGCACACCTGTTCCTGGTTCTGCCCTCCAGATATTAAGCCCAAAATGAATCTGAGTCTGAGGTCTGACCCATCCAGCCATGTGCTGGTGAATTGCCAGTCCTCCAATTCCGTTGATGATATGGATGACGAGGATGATTCAGACACCAGCAGCCCACCGTTGCCTTACCTTCAGGGTCCTCCGCCTGATGGCTGCTGCACTGTTGATGGTAATAACAGTTATCATCATTTACTCATCACCCTCTTGTTGTTCCAAACCCATATGACTCTCTTTATCGAACTTATTTTAAGAGTAGGTGTGGCCATGTGCAAATCTTTCGGTGTCATCCACTTCCAGTTATTTTAGCTGTACAAAATCAGTCAGTTATGCTGCTTGATATTGCAAACTGGTATTTGTTATCAAATTATTTTTTATTTATCATCATAATCATAAACGCATTGGTCTGTAGCTTAAATAGTTTTGCCATTTACTGCACTGTATTATTATTTACCTATTGCAGCTAATGAATTGGAAGTCTTGCACATTCACGGAAAATAGCTTACTTCCGCTTTGCAAAATATGGGGTTAAAGGTGGCAAAAAAGAACAATAAAAACAGGATTGCCAGGTTTGCGTTACAAAACCAGCCCATTGCTATTCAAAACCTGCCCAATCATGGCCAGAACAAGATTTGGTGGGGTTCCCCGGTAGAAATCGCTTCAACCCGTGAACTAAAGCCCGACACACACCAAGCCAATGCCAAAAAACAAGAGGCGACGAAAGCAGACTGTGTTGTCTCCTCTCGTCAGCTCCGTCTCGGCCAAAAAGCTGCGCTTGAACACACCAAATGGACTAAAGGCGACTGTCAACTATGCGTTCTGCGTCTGCGTGCAATTAAATATCTGTCAATACTATCAATAGTCATTTAAAAAGGTAAACCAAAAAAAACTAGGGCTGCAGATATACAAACCGTAAACAAAGCAGTGCTTGCTTACCATTTTGAATATCAATCACACTGATCACTTTCTTCATTCCAGTCAGCTAATGTTATTATGAAAATATTCATGCACTCGAATGCTCAGGTAAGATGATGTAAAATTATAACAGTCTATACCGTCTTGACTTCTTTGCTCGCTTTCATCACTTTCGCTTTTATTCTTGTGCTCTGACTCGTTAGCCAATCAGAGTTCTCTCTCTCACTCTCCGACGAACTAGAGCCAACAGTGTGGAACACACTTAAAAACTAAGCTGATAGACGCTCAAAAACGGCCTGACATTGCCCAACGGCCGACCATCGGCTTGGCATATCCCGGCCTTAAAAAAACAACCTGCGGCAACAGTGTAAAAGTAGCCCATTATCGCAGGAAAACCGTGGACTTGGCAAGACTGAATAAAAAGTACCATAACAGTATGCCATATATTCCAGGTCTTTTGAAGCCCTATGAAAGCGGGGTGTTTTGAACAGAGTAAACTGTCAAGTGTCAAGTCAGTGTCAAGGTGAAATGTATGGTAAAGACAGTGGCATTGAAACTGTGTAAACCGTGAATCATTGTGCATTCAGCTACATCAACATGGCCGGTCTTCATTATATCGCTGACTCAAGTCATCTGTGCCCAGGGTTCTGTCAAGCAGGAAAGGATCTACGCCTGGTTTCCATGGCAACTGAGTCGGTTGAGGTTCCCGCAGGGTTTGAGCTGGTCGGTGCCAAATCGCCCAGTATCCCAGAGCACATCCTCGTCTGTGCAGTGGACAAGCGCTTCCTGCCAGATGAGAATGGGAAAAATGCACTTTTAGGTTGGTGTTCCAATACAATTTCACAACCTACTGCAATAGGATGAAGTTAAATAAATAATTTATTGTACAAATCTCATTATGCCTGTGAAATGTTATGTAAAGTGATGTATTAGCCATTCAGAACTTGTTTGATATTTAATATATAGTTGGATTTTGGACTAAAAGAGAGATGATTTATCATTTGATTGCCTGTTACAGTGTTACAGTATAGGATACAGTGTAGATGTTAATCAAAAACTTTTCAAAGTTCTTTCACAGTTTTACACAGCACATAGTGATGTATGTTTGTGTATTTATGAAGGGTTTTCAGGGAACTGTGTAGGCTGTGGGGAGAAAGGTTTCCGCTACTTCACCGAGTTTTCCAACCACATTAACCTGAAGTTATCCACTCAGCCGAAGAAGCAGAAGCACTTAAAGTACTACCTGGTGAAGAACTCTCAGGGTGCTCTGTGCAAGGGAGCCCTCATCTGCTGGAAAGGTACCACACATGTGTGCAAAACGTTGCATGGCACAGACAATGTGTAATGTGTAATTAGGGCCCGAGCACCGATGGTGTGAGGACCCTATTGGAATTGCTCAGCCTATTATTATTCTTCTCCCAAATGAATCGCATTTTTGATGGCCTAAACATGCTCGAAAACTCATGAAACTTTGCACACGCGTCAAAAGTGGTGAAAATTTACGTCTGATATGGGTTTCAGAATTAGGCGTGGCAAAATGGCTCGATAGCGCCACCTACAACATTTCAACGAAATGCCCCTCCCGCTACGTTTCACGTACAGGTATGAAATTCAGTAGACACATGTAAAAGCCCAATACCTACAAAAAAGTCTTCTGGTACGAAATCTGAAAACCAACAGGAAGTGAGATATTTTGAATTTTCTTTGCAAAACTGTTGCAAATTTGGCCATTTCCAGACGCTGTACTTTAACGAACTCCTCCTAGAGATTTAATCAGATCAACATCATATTTGCACAGTCTAATCTAAAGGCCTTTGTGACGTTAAATTGCGAAGATCTTGAGTTTTCCCTGAAGGGCGTGTCCGTGGCGGCCTCACAAAGTTCGATGTTTTGCCATAAAACAGGAAGTTGTTGTAACTCGGTCATACAATATCCGATCTGCCCCAAATTTCACATGTATTATTAGAGTCCTGGCCCGAAGACATCTACACGCCAATATTCAGTTACAGGCATAGCGCCACCTGTGGGCAACAGGAAAGACCATGTTTTACACTGTGATATGTATCCTCATTGAGATTTAACCAGAACAACATCATGTTTGGTCAGTCTAATCTTAAGGCCTTGGTGATGTTAAATTGTGAAGATCTTGAGTTTTCACTGAAGGGCGTGTCTGTGGCGGCCTGTCAAAGTCTGATGTTTCGCCATGACACAGGAAGCTGTTGTAAGTCAGGCATACAATGTCCGATACGCCCCAAACTTCACATGTTTGATAAGAGTCCTGGCCTGAAGACATCTACATGCCAATATTAGTTAGTCATAGCGCCACCTGCTGGCAACAGGAAATGGCATGCTTTACACTGTAATTCCCTCCCAGAAACACATTTAAATATGCCATCAAGTCCCAAACTAAGTGCTAATGTATGCGATTTATGCCACAAAACAGGAAGTTGTTGTAACTCAGGCATACAGTGTCCGATCTGCCCCAAACTTCACGTTTGATAATAGTCCAGGCCTGAAGACATCTAAATGCCAATATTCGGTTATAGTCAAAGCGCCACCTGCTGGCAGCAGGAAGTGTGGCACATTGAAGTGACTTTGCCATATTTCTCCTATATTTACCCACTTAAATGCATGTCGCCCACTATTCGCTGTTTTCCTGAGGCCACCGGGTGGCGGTGCTCCCGGGTGCGAGGGCCCTTTCATCGCTGCTAACTATTCAAGGATAACTTACTTAGCAATTGGATTAAGTTTAAGAGGTTGTATTTAAAAATAATTTTTGAAATGTAATTTTTTGTTATATTTTCTGCTTTTAAATGTTAAATAAGCTCAAATATTAAAGTTAAAAATGAATTAAATGTAATTTAATTTAAATGATCATTTAAATGTCTTGTTTAATTGGCAATTTAAATTAATTTGAATAAACTATAATTGATTATTTCTTCCGTAGATATTAAGATTTCCAAATTTAATTATCTTTATATTTTTTTAATTACTTTTTTTAATTACTTATATTTTGCTTTATTTTTAAACATTAAATAAATAGAGTGGTGCAGGTATGACATCAGAACCCGGAAGTCTAATTTGAGATTTTCCTATGGGGTTTTATAATGAGGTTTTTCAATATATGAGTAAAATAAAGCCTGTGGTAAACATAACTTGACCATACTTTGACATTTTGTTCTACAACGTACACTGCACACACTCACACCCCAAGCTGTCTTATCTAGTTTTATTAAAAATGTATGTTCTCAAAAATAAACATAGCTGTTTAAAAATTTGCGTTTTCACTATGGGTGTATGTAATTTACTTTGTCGATCAAAACGTCAAAGTATCGTCATGTTATGTTTACCACAGGCTTTATTTTACACATAAATCGAAAAACCCTATAGGAAAATTGAAAATCTAAATGGCGAATTAGACTTCGTCATCCCTGCACCACTCTATTAAAAAGTAAAGTTCAATAAAGTTATTACAAAATTAATTTAAATATCTATTTAATTGCCAATTCAAACTTATTTGCATTTGTATTTTATTTTAAATTTATACATTGATAATTGATGATTCCTTCCATAGAAATTACAGAAAAATATACTGTTTGAATTGGGAAAATAGGCTCTGGAATGATCTGCAGCTTATATCTGTAACAATGTAAACAAATACATGAAGTTGTCATTGAACCTCTTTGATTTGACAGAGAAGGATGATTCACTCTACATTAACTGAGAATTTAAAAATAAATGTTGTTTTTCACAGATTGTAAAACACGGCCATTCTCAAGCAGTGCTTCTTCATCCAAGCCTAGTTCTTCATCCTCACTAAGCAGCAAAGAAAATGGAGACACAAATGGCCACAGTCCATCTCCCTTCCCCCTCTCAGGTGAGTGTAGGTGTGGATATTGTGTGCCACAATCTTCTAAAAGCTTAAGTAAAGTATTTAAAAAAAGGAACTGCACAGAGATGAAAACACATGAGAGTCTCTAGACCTCATAGGAGGTCCAGTGTAAGACAACACATGCTGCATCTGTCCTGGGGAAGATGTCCATCTTCTGTTGGTTTCTGCTTAGTCCTGCATGCACAGAGGTCATGCTCTGTTCTGGGGGAGGGTACATAAGGGGGTGGGGGGTAAAACCTGGGGTTAAAGAGGGGTGGGAGGGCTACTCAGCATTTGGTGACATCTGGCTGGAGGCCACACAGTGTTTACCCAACAGTGTTTGGTGAAAGAAAGCAAGTCATTGTCTCATTCTTCCTCAAAACACCATTCAGAGAGCCGGCAGCTGGCCACAGAGTGCGTCCATTAGTGACGATAACAGTCTTTTACAACGTACAAAATAGGAGAAGGGCTCATTATTGTAACCAAATGTAACAAATCTTTCAACTAAATTATGCGCAATATCTTCTTAATTTCCCATTTGCAGTAAAAAAGTAAAGTTGCATTCATAATAAGTTGTTCTTTGATCCACAGACTCGCCTCCTGCCCGCATGCAATCTGGCTCATCCTCAGGGATTTTTGGACCCCCAGAGCTGGGCTTCCTCAAACCGTTGAACACACCGACTCACGGAACCAAGACATTACCGATTGGTACCAGATATTTGTCCTCATTTTGTATTTAAAGTAGCATTGATTGCTCATAATACCAAGCTAAAAAGCCATATATGCAAGTGAAACTTGCTTTTGCATTGAGTCGTTCAACTCAAGCAGTTGTTTCAATGATTTTGAGGGGTTAGTAATTTAGTCAGTAGAATTCAGTGTGCTTGTTAATTAGTGGTGTTTGCTAAAGAAAACATCACTATGTCACGATTTCTCATGCTTCTCATGCATTAGAGATTTGAACAAACCATACTGTACATTCAGCCTTAGCATTAAGCAGCCGCCTAATTATGGTCAACTTTGTGGCTGAAATGTTGTTAGCTGCTTCATTGTTTGTTTTTCTCCGCAAAAGGACAGAATTAATGAAGGTCATTTGTATTGGCCGCATTCGCAAACACACACAAACACACACACATGAACACACTCCAAATCATCAATATAAGACCAGAATTCTGTATTAAGGGTTTTAATGTCACTCCACATTTCAAATTCCCTGTGATTGACGTTTAACACACATGTGTTCTATTTGTGTATATGTCAGGAATATTAGATGTTAAAAGTGGCCCAGCAGTTCATTATCAATATGCCATCAGTTAAAGGAAATCAATAAACTGTGTTCCCCAGGACCCATTCTCCTTCAGAAATGAGCGAGAATGCTTTCCTCCCTATTGAGTTTGTGTGCTTGTGTGTAGGTAGGGGAGTTTGCATAGTCTGTCACCAGAAAAGTGGAAATTAGCTATTGATGTGTAAAACACACACCCTCAGGGCACTTGGGGAATTCTTCAGTACGTTTTAGTCTGAATTGTTTTTCATGATTTGTGTGTGTATTAAATTGTTATTATTATCTATTTTTAACAAAAACACTTTAAAATGTGGTTAATCTATATCCTAAGTAAGTATGATGTGTGTGTGTGTGTGTGTGTATATATATATATATATATATTTTAGAATGACTTCTGAAGGATCATGTGACACTGAAGACTGGAGTAATGGCTGCTGAAAATATATTCAAATAGAAATCAGTTATTTAAATTATAATATTTCACAACATTACTGTTTTTTGATCAAGTAAATGCAGCTTTGGTGAGCATAAGATTTTGAATGGTAGAGTGTATATATTTATTTTCTCCCCACTGTGTCTTTAAATCCCAACATGTATTTGTTGTTCAGTTCCCACTGCCCTCCGAGTAAACGGTCTAACTAATGGTCTGAGTATGGACGGGCGGTCCAGTCTACTAAGCCCCCCTCATACAAATCCACTTGCCACACCTAATCATGGCTATAGGGCCACAGACCCTGGAGACAGTCCAGGTAAGCATTAAACCAGCCAATCACAATGCTGCCTCATGCATGTCATTAGTGGTCAAATCATCTGGCTGATGCACAACAGCAATAGTCTATTTTAACTCACCAGATGTTTTTAGAAGGCATCTTCAAATGTTTACACTATGCAATTTGCATTTGGTCAAAATATAAAATGAAATGATTATCTTGATGAAAACAAACATTTTCTCTTCTATATCTGCTCTTTCTTGCAGCATCCTCTGCTATGGCATCCGGTCCGCCCAAAAAGCGCCACCGTAGCTGGCACCCCACCTCTCTAGTGCCCGTCCCAGCCACAGCTGTCCCTGTGCCAGCCATCCGACCGCTGACGTGCAGCTCTGGTGGGTCCGACCTAATCATACTCAGCCTTTTCATTTGTTGTTATTCTTTTTTATGCTGGTTGTCTGTGCAGTCAGTTCATCCCATCTGTTTATGCGTGTCCCAGAGCAGAAAACAACCAGGAATTTGATTACCTTCTCCTTTTCTTTTAACAAGTACCAAGGGACATGACATATTCCATCCACAAGGATGATTTATTCATTGTTTCCATAAAAATAGGTGTGAAAGGTCAGGCTAAATGAGGTCCTGAATTGTTTAGCTGCAGCTTGGAGGGTTTATGCCTTGAAACAGCTGAAGGAGTGGAGCTTGGAGATCCTGTGGCTTAGTTACCTTGTCCTCAGCATTGATTGGAGTGTCACCGTTAACAAAGCTTAAGAGGCTGAAGAGATCCGTCCAAAGTATTATTAGGTTTCCACAATGGCTTGACAGCACATGCTATATGTTCCAGTAAAAAAAAGTACATACATTTAATGTTTTGCTCCTTTGTTCCAGGTTCTTTATTGTCCCTGTCCAATCAACAGCCTCCATCAGTGTCAGGGGTCATACAACCCCAACCAATCACAGCAGGAGAAACTGTCATCATTCCTGACAACCTTCTGAACTCCTCCGGGGTCCGGCCAGTCCTTCTCATTGGTCAGTGCTCTTCATAACATTCTTATAAAATGTTTTTAATTCATGAATTAAAGGCACAATATGTAAGATTTTTGGATTAAAAATCCAAAAACCACTAGAACAATGTTAAATATTTTGTTGACTTGTGTACTTACATTATCCCAGATGTTTCCAGGAATGTTTAAATCCAGAGAAATAAGCCTTTTTTTTACCAGGACACGGACCGTGTCAGTGCGTCGCCTATCAATGACATCATACCCAAGTAGATGCATATTTTGTAGAAACCATGGAAACACCAAAGATGCTTTAATATATTATGTGTTTTATTAGACAGGTGAGCAACTGTTTGTATACATTCATCCACAGAAAACTAATCATTGTTATACAGCTCAACACAGTTAGTCTTGTTGTTTGAATCTCGTTTTCTTGATTTACCGCGAGTACCATGTTTTACCATGCCTAATATTGATCTAGCTTACTGCAGTGTGCAATAAGTGTCTCATAGTAACGCACAGAGTAACGTTAGTACATAATTTTCAACACACTCAAATATGTATCAAATATGATAAAACAGCGCTGCGTTACCCGTGTGTCACGCTCGTCTCTCATTAGCATTCGCTTCAGCGGCCTCGTTCAGCTCCCACAACACTCTGCCCTGCTCTGCTTCATATTACAGTAACATTAATAATCTCATCCACGAACATGATTTCTGCCCGAGTCCTGTCCCGATTCTTTTCCACTGGCTGTGAGGTGAAGACGACATCTCCCATGAATCCGCACTCAATCTCAGCATCATCAAGCTGTTTTGAATAGGCGACCTCTAGCGGCAAAAAAAATACATATTGTGGCTTTAATATTTTGATTTTTTTTATTGGGCATAAAGTAAAAATGTCAGGGTGATGCAACTGTCCTGATTGCTGAATTCTTGAAAAGAAAATCTTCTAAAACAGAAAATCTATATCTTAAGTAGGCTTCATCCTTTTATTGTTACTTCTTAGTATTTATTCTTAGTAATTCTTCTTCATTTTCTTTCTTCTTTTGAAGTAGTTCATCTATATCTTAAGAAGGCATGATGCTGTATTATTATTATTATTATTATTATTAATTTCATATTTATTATATTTTATAATATATAATATAATGTATTTTAATAGTATATTTTTAACAATACTGCTTTGTAAAGTAGTTCATCTATATTTTAAGTAGACATGATGCTTTATTATTATTATTATTATTATTATTATTATTAGTAGTAGTAGTAGTAGTAGTAGGTTTAATAAAACCACTTTGTAAAGTAATAAATTTATTTATTTATTTACTTATTTATTTACTTTTGCTATTTAAGTAGTTAATCTTTATCTTAAATAGGCATGAGGATTCTTAATTATTATTTCTTATTTCTGTTGATCTAGCATGATCTGAAATAAGAAATAATAATGCATGATATCTTCACATCCAGGTCAGTTTTACAGAAATAGGTTCATCACAGCAGCACACAATATAACCAGATCTCTCGAGTTCTTCTTTATCGCTAATAACTGTTTGGATGTGTGTGTGACCGCATGGTTTGTTTGAATTTCCTCTCCAGGTCAAGGCACTTTACCGTACTTCTTTGGCAATGTGGGTGATCTGGTGGTGAGCCCCCTGCTGGTGAGCTGCTATAAAGGCAGAGAGCTCAACGAGAAGACCCTCGCCAGTCTGGGCATGTCAGCAAGCCAGTTACTCACCACAGAGACCATGATACTGCTTACGCTGCAATACCTTGCTCGACTTGGTAAATAATACTGACATACATATCAGAAGTTTTAAAGGGGTCATGACATGAGAAATCAAATGTGCCTTTTTGTCGTTTTGATATTGCGGGTTCTGTGACATCAAAGGGGCAAATACATTTGTATATGACTGCCTCCAAAGCAAGACATCGACAAATAGTTATACATCATCGCACCATAGGCCCCGCCCACTGGCACTCAGTTGCCTAACAACTGACATATGCCTACACTGAATGTGAGTGTCGGGTCGCATCAAAAGCAAATAGAACCCATTATAATCACTGACGCTGTCTACACTAGATAGAGTATACAGATGCACATTCAGTTTCTGACATTCCATGCACTTGAGTCTGCTGACAACAGGACAAATGGAAGAGTGAAATAATGTTCGCTTTGACGTCTCCAGTTTAAATAACTAGTTTGCGTCGCTGTACATACTTAAGAAGGATCCCACCGTCGGAAACCGGTGCATCGGAAACAAATGAGACGGAAACAAGTGTATGGTTTATTTTAATGGCATCAAGGATCGCTTCAGAGGATTTTATGTTTGTGAGCATTTTGTTTTGTAAATGAGGCACAGTGTAATGGAGAGTTCGCAAAGAAACTTTTGTTGATAGATGAAGCAGTCAGCTGTTTTGGATCTGACAGCAGCTGCATCACAAACCGTAAGTAAATGATTTCATAATGCTTTGTCTGTAAATGACGCTTTTATATGGATAATGTTTTTAAAACACTTAATCATGTGCAGTAACGAGTGGGCGTTGATACTGTTTCCTATGCAATGACATTAGCCAATCAAACCATGGCTGTTTACTGCCAAGCCTTAAAGGAACCGCCTCTTAAAAACTAGTGGTCGACCGATATATCGGCCGTGTCTGATATTTGGCATTTTTAAAATACTGGCATCGGCTGATACGTTTTTCTGATTGGCCGATGTGTTAGAAGCAGGACTTTTATTTTGACGGGTGAAAACGCCAATGCCTGAGAACAGCAGCGCCTGATCGCACAGCGCTCATATTCTTCTCTGTCTTCATTAGTTTACGGCCTCTGTTAAACAGTCATATCTAATACGTTATTATATAGACCTGTTAAACAAAGAACGTAAATGGTTTGCGAAAAAGTAGCGTTTGCTTTTACATTATTAGCAACGGAAAGGCAAACAATAGGCAATAATACTTTATCATTTACCGTCAACATTCAGCTAATACGCATCTATATCGTTAAAACAAATCTCTGAATATACAATAAACATTTAATTTCACAATCCTTTCAGATTTAATCGAATCCAGCAGTGAGATCTTCTGAAGTCGCATTTGTAGCCTGCATTAATGTGTTTCTGTGCGTGACGGTCACTCCGTGCGAAGTAAATGCAGACAGGAGAGTTCAGCTTCACTGGAGACGCGACAAACTTTAAATCCTTGATTTTAAAATATGCTGCGCTATATTCAGTTGACCACTATGTCATATTAATGTCATTTACACAGTGCTGTATGTAAAATTAGTGCGACCTTGTCTGTATTTGAAACAAATATGATTACTAGTGCGCACAAACTTACCAGATTACTGAGTGCCCTGTTAGCCTAAAGTGTTTACTTCCTTTTTATTCATATATTTTTAAACAATTACTTTATTTGTGAAAAATACAGTAATATGATTGCAGAATCAAGAAGTTGCCATCTAAAGTATACGCATGTTTATTTTAAAGATTTATTTTTGTACATTTATTTTCATATTTCAAATTTATTAAATATGAATTAAAATAAATATAAATTATGTATATTATATACCGGCTTTATATCGGCCATCAGTCACCCTGCTCTCTTAAGATATCGGCATCGGCCATAAAAACAAATCATTTCAGAGGGTCAGAATGAAGGTTTTTCCGCATATATATTTGTTTTTGTGTGCAAAACAACATATATAGGAACATATTAAAATCAAATCAAAATCCATGTCATGACCCCTTTAATGCATTAGTAACATGAATTTATCAGTCCACCTTTTTTCACTTATTATGATGCATGGATAAGAGTGCACAGCTTGTTAAATACCTTATTTCAAATGCATCAAGATCAAGTATTATACAAGAGCAATAAGTACTTACTTTATAATAAGGTGAACACATTTTATTAATTTTTCTGTCTTTAATGCAGGTATGGAGCAGATCCCGTTACGGGAAGAGTTTGAGCAGATCGTACTGAAGGCCATGCTGTGCGGCCCGACCGGCCCTCCCATGTCGCCCTCCCAGCTTCCCTGGTTAGCTCGAATGGAGGCCAGTGTGTCAGGGGGCAGCGTTCAGGTGCTGGCCACCCACGGCTCCCTGGGAGAGGGCATCTCTGAGTCGCTGCGCTCTCTGAGTGAAACGCCACCGCAGCAGCAGCAGTGTCTGCCCAACTATGTACTCATTATCTGCACCTCCAAAAGTGGAGTAAATGAGTTCTGTGTGCTCGTGTTGGGTAGGTTCTGCTGCTCTCAGAGACTTCATTCATAGTTTAATTTTTGTCCATTTATGCCATTTAAAGGGATAGTTTAACCCCCCCTACCAAAAAAAAACAATTCTGTCATCAATTACTCAACCTCATGCCGTTCCAAACCTTTAAGACTTTCATTCATCATTTGTGTTCCGAAGATGAACGGAAGACTTGGACCGACATGAGGGTGAGTAAATGATGACAGAATTTTCATTTTTGGGTGAACTATCCCTTTAAGGAGTTTACACAATGTCAGGTTGTGCATGAAAACGCATTCCATAAGCTGTAAGTTTTTTGCTGTTGTTTTTGTTATTGTCTTATATGTAAACATGTGCTGTTGTTTTTCTTAGGTAAATATCAGTCTCGGGCCTTGGCAGAGAGCATGCTCACTACGAATGAGTTCCTGAAGGAGATCAGCTACGAGCTCATCACAGGGAAAGTTAGTGTGCTTGCCTCACACTTCCAAAGCACCTCATTAGGTGAGTCTCAGCAATGGCGGCGTTTCACAAAAACCTAGGGTATGGCATGGGTCCTTCTGGCCATACAACAACGACATTCCCAAATAATCACATTATATCTAAACAAAATGTGGACAAAAATCCACTAAAATAACTTAACAACAGACTTAACAACAATACAAAATCAATGCAAATACTGAAACAGTCCTACAAGCCTTCACTAACCAAACGTGACACGTGAGAAAAAATATTTAGGCTACTGTTTTAATTTATGCGGCGTTGTGGCTGGAACAACATACAAAGTATGACAAGTGCAGATTATGTGCTTTATTTAATGTAAAAAGAATTTAAAGTGAGTTTGAATATCATTTTTCATGACCTTTATAGACAGCCTTACTGAAAGCAACAATGGATAATTCACCTCAGATCTTGAAAATAAATTAAAGGAAACAACTATGTTCAAACTGTCAAGGTGAACAAACAAGTGTATTCTATGATTTTAAAAAAATGTTTGTCACTCAGTATGTATATTTAATCATGCTAAAATTGTGTACTATTTAGGAATTCGATATTGTAGGTTACTTATCAATTTCGTTGCGAATGCAGTCAGTGTGCTTGCAGAGACCCCGCCCACACGCTCTTCTGATTGGCTGTGATTTTTTGATTGATTGATCTCGGGTCGAGTCTGGTTTGCCGCTGCAAATCTCGTCGCATTGCGTCTGGTTAGGGCACGGCGTTAGGCCGTTTAAATTTGCTTTTCAAAGCTGCAACAGAACTAAAGAGCAGCATCATGAGCTGTTTATTTCCCCTGCTTGTATGAACGCCAGGATATGGCAACTGACCATAACTTAAGTTGACCATAACTTAGGACGAGTTTGAAAAACAATGTTTTCGACCAAATATAGCACAACCCAAGGAATCAAGTGGAAAATTATGTTTCTGGACCACACTGTTCAAAATATATTAGCTGAAAGGTAAGTAAAATTTTGGATTGTTGGTGTTAGTCCAGTTATTGCACAGTGAAATGGACTCTGTACACTGCTGTTCAAAAGTTTGAGGTCGGTAAGACTTATTAATGTTTTTGAAAGAATTATCTTATGTCCACCAAGGCTGTATTTATTTGATCAAAAATAGAGTAAAAACAGTAATATTGTGGAATATTATTGCAATTTAAAACCGTTTTTTATTTTAAAATATTTTAAAATGTAATTTATTCTTGTGAATTTTCAGCAGTCATTACAGTCTTCAGTGTCACATGATCCTTCATGTAAAATCATTCTAATATGCTGATTTGGTGCTAAAAACTTTTCTTTATTATTATCAAATAGTTAATACTTCATATTTTTGTGGAAACCATGATACATTTTTTCAGGATTCTTTGATGAACTGAAAGTTCAAAAAGAGCAGCATTTCTTTAAAAATAGAAAAAATAGTTTTTGTTAGTTTTGACAAACTTTTGAAAGGTAGAATGTGTATGTGTCTTCATTCATTTCAAATTGATTGTGGTGTTACAGGCGACAACATGGACAAACAGCTGGTTCGGTACCAGCGTAAACGCAAAGACCGGGTGGTTCAGCCATTTCAGGGTCATCTCACCGAATACATCCACTCCCAAGAGGCTGCAGCCATGGTACCAGAATCAGGGCCAGGTGAGCCTTTGCTGTCTCCGTATGTCTCAGACCCTTAATTTGGTCGCCCAGATTCAAAATGCATTATTGGCATGTTTGACTCATTTGCATTTTCTTTTGGACACTCAAATCTTGGAAATGCTGTTTGACTTTTGATGTGTGTTACAGATCTGCTGAGTGATGGCTTTCAGATACACCCTCCTCAGCTGAGTGTTGCACGCAGCCTTTTGTCGCAGGTGTGTGCTATCGCTGACTCAGGGAGCCAGAGCTTAGATCTGGGCCGCTTCTGCAAAGTAGACTTCCTGATTCTGGTGCCGCCCTCCCACGTCCTGGTTCACCAAACAGTCCAGCGAATACGACTATCAGGTACGTCACCGCAGAGAGAGACTATATTGCTGATTTTAGCTCTTTCCCAGCCTAAAAAGTTGACAGTCAGCGGCAGAATTTTTGATCATTTTCACAAAAATGTCTTGGGCCCTTGAATATTTTGTTGTGTGAATATCTGAACATTCAATATGTCAAAAGAAAGAAGAGAGAATCTGCTTTTAAACAAGAAAACCCATTTCAGATTCATGCAATCTTTTTTATCAACAGTTGAATGTGGGTAAGTTTCATAAAAAGCAACATTTCGAACAAAATAAACAAAAGACTTTGTTCAGATCTGACTGAGAACGATGATCAAAACATAGATCAAATAGGTCGAGTCCATCAACACCCCCAAAGCTTCACAGTCATGTACCTCTTCCTGGGTCGACATTTCATTCAGTAACGTTAGGCAGTTTTGAATTAATTGTTGTTGAATGTTTGATGCTCGCATTAGCTTATATCACGCCCCTTACCGTGTAACAGTGAAAATATGAATTGCCGGAAAAACTCAGGGAAGTGTCATGAATTACAGAAAATCTTGTCAATGATGGGTAAAGAGTTAAGCAATATTCAACTTGTTTTTAATGTCAAGAGCACTGTAAAAAAAAAACATTAAAATAATATTTTCAAAAACCTTGCCAGAAGAGGAGTTTTTGATGGAAGAGCAATTGCAGTAATATTGTACATTGTTGCTGTCCTCGTGTCTTTGCTAGGTGTCCTGATAGATCTGGGTATAGAGGACGCGTCATTAGCCCTACAGAAGTCTGACAAGTATGTGGTGCGTCTGGACGCAGAGGTCCACACAAAAATGGAGGCCTTCATGAGGAAGGTCAAGCAGAACCCTTATACTCTCTTCGTCCTTATTCACGACAACTCACATGTCGACCTGACCAGGTGAGAAACGCAACTACGTGGTTTGTAATAGGATCTGTCAGAAACGTCACTGACAACATCTTAAGACCTCTTGTCTTTATTCTCTCTCTCCGTCAGCGCTCTGTCAGGGTCAGTTTGTCACGGGGAGCTGCAGGGATTGGCCGACCGCGTGGTGAACTGTCCAGAGGTTCTGGAAGCAATAAACTTGCTGGTGCTGCAGGTCAGCTGCTTCCCGTTCACCCTGCAGAGCCGTCAGTCACGCATCAGTACCCAGAATGAAGTGCACTGGCCCAATACGGAGAACCTGGTGAGTTTCACTGACCCCGAGAAGATCTGTAAAGGAATTTATGGAGGACAGATAAGATTTCAGATAAATCAGATGTTTGACAAGCATTGTAAGCAGTAAGCGTATATGCATATATTATCGTTGAAAACTTTGCGGTCAGTAAGATTAAAAAAAAAAGAAAAGAAAATTAATACTCTGTTCTGTAAGGATGAAAAGAGCTAAAAGATCAAAAAGATCAAATGTGACAGTAAAGACATTTATAATGTTACAAAAGATTTCTATTTTAAATAAATGCTGTTCTTTTGAATTGAATTGAATTGAATTGAATGTTTTGTGGTTTCCACAAAAGTATAAAGCAGCTCAACTGTTTTCAACATTGATAATAATAAATGTTTCTTGAGTAGCAAATCATCATGTTAGAATGATTTCTGAAGGATCATGTGACACTGAAGACAGGAGTAATGATGCTGAAAATTCAGCTTTTCATCACAGGAATAAATTACATTTTAATATATGTTAAAATAGAAAACTAAAATAATAGTGGTCAATCAATTTTTTCCCGAATAACTGATACTTTTATATTTCATGCCCCAATCTTAAATATGTGGTTACATACATATTTGTTCAAGGTGGGGTTTTTTTGTTGGTTTTTTTTTCTATTTTGGGTGTTTTCGTAAAGGGTAAAAAGAGACTATTAATGTTTACTTTTCTTCACTCTTGATGTCTTTCCAGCACATTCTGTGCTTTGTGGTGCAGATTAGATCCCAGGATTTTTAGAAGCGAATTGCAACCCTCTTAAAAAAAATCTTTACTTCAGCAGTTTTTAATCAAAATTCACATAATCGGTTAAGCAACTCGTATGGCAATCCCATTTTTAACACATCGTGGTATCCCATTCATCAGACACATTAAAATGAATCTGGATCATTGCTATTCAATAATGACCTAGATGTGTTTATAGATGCATTTTAAAGGGATAGTTCACCCAAAAATGAAAATTACCCCATGATTTACTCACCCTCAAGCCATCCTAGGTGTAAAAGTGAATCGATGGGTTTGTGTAAGAAAAATATCCATATTTAACACATTATAAAGTAAAATATCTAGCTTTCGGCAGACCGCCTTCCATATTCAACTTACGAAGAAAGTGTAACGCCTCTCGCAGTTCAAAACACTTACGCTATGTCCAATGTCATTGTCGCGGCAGTTATGCTTTCTTCGTAAGTTGAATACGGAAGGCGGTCCGCCAGAAGATATTTTACTTTATAACGTGTTAAATATGGATATTTTTTTACAAAAACCCATCGATTCGCTTCAGAAGGCCTTTATTAACCCCCTGGAGCTGTATGGATTACTTTTATAATGAATGGATGCACTTTTTTGGGCTTCAAATTTTGGGCTGCCATTGTAAAGCTTGGATTAGTCAGGACATTTTTTAATATAACTCCAATTGTATTCGTCTGAAAGAATAATGTCATATACACCTAGGATGGCTTTGGTGAACTATCCCTTTAAAGGGTTTTCAAGCAAGAGCTAAGTAAAAAGAGAACACCACTGTTTTTGTGCTCAGTAAAGTAAAATGAACATTTTACTGTTCGCATGTAACAGCAGGGTGAGGCTTCTCCTAAGGACCTTGTCTACTTTGGGCTGAAGGACTACAGCAAATCCCTGCAGTGGGGAGTGGCAAGTCCAATCCTTCGATGTGACGACGCCTTTGAGCGGATGGTCAAAACCCTGCTGCAGAGGTCAGTCCATTTTTCATATTCACACGGCTGAATTCTGTATGTCTAAAATAAAAATACAAGAACAAAATGAGAATGTAAAGTGATTTACCTTCCCTTTTAACTGCTTGTTACACTAAAATGTTATTATAGCTTTAAGTTCATCTCAGATCCATGTTTAAGTTTATCCCTCGTTGTTTTCAGGCACCCGCATTTGCACAGTATGGTGATCCGCAGCTACTTGTTGATACAGCAGTACACAGAGGCTCTGATGGCCCTCACAGCGGCCCCTTCACTGCGGGATCACGTGACCCCTCAGACTCTCGCCATGGTGGAGGATCTACTGAGCGTGCCGGGCCGCAGCAGGCACGGGTGCGGGCACATGCTGCTGGTGCGTGTGCCCTCGCTGCAGCTGGCACGGCTGGCGCAGGAGCGGCTGGAAGAGGCCCGGGACAAGCTTGGGCTACAGTACCGCTTTGCAGTGCTGCTGGGAAGCCCTGTTGCAGAGATCAGCCTGCCGGTTCACTTCTGTGCCCGCCTGCGGGTAAGAACCAGATCCCCTCATGAAGATGCCCTCCTTCAAAATCTGCTCTTGCAAGCTCCTAATTAATATGGAATAAATAATCGGTGCATTTCAGGCTTGGAGGGGCTGTAAAAATGAAGAGTGGGTCCCACATACATATGAAGATCTGGAAGGACTTCCATGCATTGTCATCCTCACAGGAAAAGATCCTCTAGGAGAGACCTTCCCAAGGTATTCCATACTATGTGATGTTATTCTTTAAATGATGCACAGTGCATTCCATTCTTTTGGCTACCTTTTTATTCTGTTAAAAAGAGCACCACCTTGTGGTTACTACAGTCGTTACAGCTACAGTTCTGAAATGTTCATTAGTTGTTGATGTTGGATTGATTGTTGGACTGTAATTTCATTTAACTGTCCAGTAGCATTATTCCAATACATGTTTGGCTTTTTTCAAGAAGGGCTTTTTTCTGCACTATTCAGAAGATTAAATAAGATGATATACGATTCTACTGGATAAACTAAACTCTTCAGTATTTTTGACTTCTGAAGGGCCACATGGAGATTGAGTGTGTTTGTGTGTGATTTTGTTCAGGTCTCTGAAGTACTGTGACTTGCGGCTGATTGACTCCAGCTACCTGACACGTACAGCACTGGAACAGGAAGTGGGTTTGGCATGCTCGTACGTGACACGCAGAGTAATACCTGAGACGAAAACTGCAGTGGGTAGAGAAGAGAGACAGAAAGATGATGAGAGGAGCTCAGGAGAAACGGCAGAACATGACGATCTCCATATGGAGCTGGAAAGACCACCCAGCAATGCCAGTGCTGCTACCAGGACCTCTGGTGAGTGACACTAGAAACAAGTTTAGCCTGATTCTTGTCTTGTGTGGTCACATGACCTCATATAATTCATAAAATCTTCTCTTATCTTTCAGGCTCCACCACAGAAAATGGCGTCAGTTCTTCAAGTATACTCGACAAACCCTCCTCGCAAAGCGACCCGTCCAGTAGCAGAAATATGATGGACTCTTGTTCCTCTCCCATTCGCTTCAAACAGGAGTGTGACTCCCAGGCACCCTCCTCTTCCGCAACATCCTCGTTCTCCTCTGCCTCTTCGTCCTCTTCCTCTTCCTCCTCTCCGGCAGCTCAGAGACCGAGCCAGTCCACGCAGGCGCCACGTGAATGTAACAGGACGCAGGTGTTCCCGCGGACAGCGGTTCTCTCACGGGCCGCATACACCCTGCTGGCCCCTGAGACGCTAGGTCAGCCCAGTTCAGCATCTCTGCTGCCTCACGGCGATGTGGCGTGGAGCAGTCCGCTCAGACCGCCTGTTCCTCACGGTCTTGGCGGAGCAGAGCAGTCCCTCTACTATCGCCAGTGGACCACAGCCAGGCAGCACCACGCGGATTACGAAGGGCCGGCTGTGTCCCATCCCAGAAGACTGCTGCTGAGTGGGCCACCACAGGTGAGAATTAGCTTTAAAAAGGTTAAAAGGGAATTAAATGTATTTGTTTTATTGGTGGTGTTTATTAAGGCAGAAATCACTATTACTGGTGTTTACTGACAATAAAGTGATCAAAAATACATGTAGAATACAAAAAATATACAAAATTATTTAAAAAGACCACCAAAGTTAAATATATTTTTTAAAAATAGTTAAAATATACAAAATACACATTTGAAATACACAAAATGTGCAATGTGCAGCTAAATATTTAAAAATAGTTAAAATATTGAATATTTAATACATAGTTAAAATACAGAAAATATACAAAATAGTTAAAACATACAGAATACACAATTAAAATACACAAAATGTACAAAAATAGTTAAAAAGCTAAATATTTATCTATACAAATCTATTAATCTATAAAATATACACAGGTAAAGTAGACAGAATATATACAAAATTATTTTACATTTTAAAAATGTAAAAATTAAGCGTTTAAAAAAATTGTTAAAATATAAACAAAATATTTACAAAAATCGTTTACAAATTAAATTTAAAAAATAATTTGTTTAAATATACAATATTTAAGATTTGTTTTATACTGTTTTGTTTTTTACTGTATTTTTGATCAAATATTTTCATATATATATATATACACAGTGGTGGTCAGAATTATTGGCACCCCTGGTAAATATGATCAAATATGGCTGTAAAAATAAATCTGCATTGTTTATCCTTTTGATGTTTTATTAAAAAAATTCACAAAAATCTAAACTTTCATTGAAGTAAAAGAATTGAAAGTGGGGGGTAAATCACATTATGAAATAAATGCTTTTCTCCAAAACACGTTGGCCACAATTATTGGCACCCTTTTATTAAATACTTTTTGCAACCTACTTTTGCCAATATAACAGCTCTGAGTCTTCTCCTATAATGCCTGATGAGTTTGGAGAACACCTGACAAGAGATCAGAGACCATTCCTCCATACAGAATCTCTCCAGATCCTTCAGATTCCCAGATCCATGTTGGTGCTTCTTCTCTTCAGTTCACCCTACTCATTTTCTATAGGGTTCAGGTCAGGGGACTGGGATGGTCATGGCAGAATCCATTATACCATGTATCTGAACAAGATGTCCAGGACCTCCAGCAAAAAAATAGGCCCACAACATTAAAGATCCAGCGGTATTTTTAACCGTGGGCATGGGGTACTTTTTATCTCTGTTTGCACCAAACCCATCTGGTGGATTTGCTGCCAAAAAGCTCTTTTTATAGTTTCATCTGATCATAGAACCAGGTCCCTTTTGAATTTCCAGTCGTGTCTGACAACTGAATATGCTGGAGTTTGTTTCTGGATGAGCGAGAAGGATTTTTCTTGAATCCCTCCCAAACAACATGAGGTGATGTAGGGGTTGTTGGAATTTTTTTTTTTTTTTTTTTTTTTTTAGGCTTTCTGACCCCAAGACTCAACTAATCTCTGCGATTCTCCATCTGTGATCCTTGGAGAGTCTTTGGCCACTCAAACTTGCAATAAGACAATATAGACACACGTCCTCTTTCAGGCAGATTCGTAACATCTTTAGTTGATTGGAACTTCTTAATTATTGCCCTGATGGTGGAAATGTGAATTTTCAATGCTTTAGCTATTTTCCTACAGCCACTTTCTATTTTGTGAAGCTCAACAATCTTTTGCTGCACATCAGAACTATATTCTTTGGTTTTACTCATTGTGATGAATGATTAAGGGAATTTGGCCTTTGTGTTTCCTCATGTTTATACTCCTGTGAAACAAGACATCATAGCTGGACAAATTCATGTTCCTAGTCACCCTGGTGTGCTAAAAATGTAAATATTAATGGGAATATACTTCAGAGATATTTTAAAAAATTCTAGGGGTGCCAATAATTGTGGCCAACGTGTTTTGAAGAAAAGCATTTATTTCATAATGTGATTTACTCCCCAATTTCAATTCTTTTACTTTAATGAAAGGTTAGATTTTTGTGAATTTTTTTAATAAAAGATCAAAAGGATAAACAATGCAGATTTATTTTTTTACAGCCATATTTGATCATATTTACCAGGGGTGCCAATAATTCTGACCACCACTGTATTAGAATACACAAAATATTTCAGCATTTAAAAATATATTTAAGTATTAAAATATTAAGTTCAAATATACAAAAATACACAAAATAGGAGACTTATTATTTATCGTGCCTGACCAATTAGGGGCCAAGTCTGTTGCTAAGCCACGCCCATTCACAATAACCTCTGTTTAATGCTAATTGTCCTTTGCCGACCATCCAGTTTCTCATTCTCCATTTTGGCTCTGTTTTAGGTTGGAAAAACAGGTGCGTATCTGCAGTTTCTACGAATTTTGTTCCGTATGCTGATTCGCCTTCTGGAGGTGGACGTGTATGATGAAGAAGAGCTGGAGGAGGGTAAGCTTCCTTTTACGTTTTTCCCCAGCCATACAAAAGGCATTTTCCATGCTTCTAAATACAGCTCTATTTTTATTCACACAGAAAATAAAACACTTTATTGAAATACTTCACCCAATCGTCCCGCTCTTGAACTTTTCATTAATGATCTTGAATTTATTTTCTCTAGACGTGCAAGACAAATCAAAGTTTCCCCCTGCTAGTGGGCCGCAGTGGCCTGATGTGGAGGACATCTGCAAACTGCCATTTGACCTCTACCCCCGTGACCACAAGTGCAGATATGCCAGTCCAGTGTATGCAGACAGGATGCCAAAGACACTGAACGGTATTAAACTGCTCTTTTATTATGGTGTGCCTTATTTTGCTTGAAAATATTGTACAAGTATGCTTATGTGCTGGTTTGCATCTGCACATGAAACACAGGGGTTAAAATAGAAAGACTAGAGGCAGAAGTTGAGCCACCGAAGAGAAACACAGTGTCTGTAAGACTCAGCCTGTTTGCGGCCCACAATGCATTTCACCACTGTGAGCAGTGCCACCATTACAGCGAGCCGGCTCCTGCCACTCAGGTGAGGACATATGTGATTGATCATGTGATGCATCAACATGTATTTAAATATCTTTAAAAACACCTCAAACATAAAATTATGGATCATAAAGTAATAGCGTCTAGAAAGGTATATGGCTGTAGTAAGATCTTCTGCGTGTCTGATTCTAGCTGTCCGACTGCACCTTCCACGCCTTCACATTCTGCTCATCCATGCTGGGAGAGGAAGTCCAGCTGCACTTTATCATTCCTAAAGCCAAAGAGCCTCATTTTGTCTTCAGCCAGCAGGGCAGTCACTTAGAGAGCATGCGGCTCCCTCTGCTCTCAGACAAGGTGAGACACACGTTTAGTGTACTTATTAAAGACAAGCAGGATAAGCAAATAAGCTTTAACCAAAAATGAAAATTGTCATTATTTACTCACCCTCATGTTGTTGTTAAAAACCTCTGCGCTCTTTAAAAACCCCACGTAAAAGTATTGCATATGACTTGTTCTGTCTTCTGAAATCATATATTTTTAATAATATATTGGCAAGTAAATTTTGACGGAATATTTGTGTGAATTGTCACTTTAAAGCCACAATATGTAATTTTTCGCCGCTAGCGGTCGCTTATTCAAAACAAAGGTGTAGCTTGATGACGGCTGGATTTTGCGGAGCTTTTATTATGCCACAGACGAGCGCTTCTGCTTCTTCCGGTCATGAGTATGCGGGGTAACTCAGTGCTGTTTTATCATATTAGAAACATTATTTGAGTGTGTTGAAAGTTATGTTGTAATGCTACTCTGTTCGTTCGCTCCGCGGCTAATATGAGACACTTGATGCACACTGCAGTAAGCTAGATCGATATTAGGCATGGTAAAACATGGTACTCGCGGTAAATCAAGAAAATGAGATTCAAACAACAAGACTAACTGTGTTGAGCTATATAACAAATATTAGTTTTCTGTCGATGAATGTGTCTAAACAGTTGCTCACCTGTCTAATAAAACACATAATATATTAAAACGTCTTTGGTGTTTCCACGGTTTCTACAAAATAAAACCGAAATCGACACGCACGGACATGGTCTGTGTCCTGGTTAAAATTGCTTATTTCTTATTTAAACTTATTTAAACATTCTTGGAAACATTTGGGATAATATAAGTACACAAGTCAACAAAATATATAACATTGTTCTAGTTGTTTTTTGATATTTTAATCCAAAAATCTTACATATTGTGCCTTTAAGGGGTGCAAGCGAATATATATATATATATATATATATATTTCAACTTTGCCCTCACAGGAAAAAATTACATTTTAAAGTATATTCAAATATAAAATATTACTGTTAATATTACTGTTTTTGCTGTTTTTTTATCAAATATATATATTTTAACAATAAAATAGCTTTGCTACTGGATCACTACATTATATTTCTCAGCAACGATGGGGTTACAGAGCTATTTTTAAGTAATAAACGCACATCTTCGTTGTTAAGAGAGACGCTGAACAGACGCAGATACGAATCTCTCTCTCTCTCGATAATTAATTCATAATTCATTCATTCAAATAAATGTAATCTTACGCACTACTTTATCTCTGTGTCTGATTCAAAGCAGTCAGAATGCTAGATCTCACGAGCCATAACTGGCGAAAATAACCGTCAATTTTACCCTTCCGGTCAAATATTGCGCTGCAAACATCAATAACAGCTTAAAGTTGTCAATGTTGGCAAATGACCATGGCATAAGCAGGATAATCCACGGCTAGCTGTGCATTAAAGGATTTTATTGCACTTTGCGTCGGGCGGTTCTTTGCCTCCACGTCGTGCATTAAAATCCTTAATGCACAGCTAGCCGTTAATTATCCCTTATATATATATATATTATAATTATTATTACTATTATTAAGACAAGTGCATGCCCCCCAAAATAGCCATGATTAGGTAATTAGCTAATAATATTTAAATAATCATGTAATAATTAGCAATAACAAAAAAAAGGTAGCTTATGCCTAACAAATATAAAGACAAATACATCTGAACAGTGAACACAAGATGAAATTCAAAGACAGAGATAAACAGAGACTTTCAAAGGATAGTTACTAAATGCCACAAAATGAAAGCCATAGGAAAAACTGACCAGGATCAGCTGTCTGTTATTTGCATACCCCTTGCATTCAAGGTCAATACAAAATAAATGTAGAGATACATACTTATGTAAGGAGCACCTGGATACCTGAGCAATGCAAAAAGCTCTGTGGTTGCAGAGTCATCGCTCATGTTTTTTACATTGTTTTCTGGACATATTGCACAAGTTGTCTTAGTGACTATGCTGCTCTGTTTGCTGACTCAGGAGTCTGGCGTGCTGAAAAGTCCAATCTTCACACCCACAACGGGCCGCCAGGAGCACGGGCTTCTCAACATCTACCATGCTATGGAGGGAGCCGAGCACCTGCACATTTTGGTGGTCAAGCAGTATGAAATGCCCCTCTACAGGAAATACTGGCCCAATCACATCCTTCTAGTGCTGCCCGCCATGTTCAACAACTCAGGAGTGGGTGAGTATCGGTCAGGGCTGCGTTTCTCAAAAGCATCGTAAGCGAAGTTGATAGTAGAGGCCATTGGTGGCCATGGTTCTATGATTTACTTAGACTTACGTTGCTTTTGGGAAATGATGAAGAATGATGAAGAGGATTGTGTATTCATTATTGTTATTGAAAAACTCAGCTTGATTGTGTTTATGTGATGTTTCAGGAGCGGCTCGATTCATGATCAAGGAACTGTCCTACCACAACCTAGAGCTAGAGAGGAACAGGCAAGAGGAGCAGGGCTTCAAACGTCAGGACGTGTGGCCCTTCATAGTTATGATGGATGACTCCTGCGTCCTGTGGAACGCCCATCAGCCTGGACCCGAGGGCAACAGGTATGTAATGATGGATGGATCCATGTACAGATTCGTTAATTGGAATGTCTTCATTGTCTAACATCTATGGATTATCTGTCTCTCCCTCAGTGAGGTGATGAACGTGTCACTGAAGAGCATCCTACAGCACATGGAGGCCACTCCTAAGATCTCTCTGTATGCCATGTGTGGCCTGCGGAAATGGAGCAGTAGTTTGGCTTCTCAAGCTCCCACAAGCCCTTTCTCTCGCTGTCACCTGCATGACCTCATCATGCTGAACGTTGACCTCACTCAGAACGTCCAGTATGACCTCAACCGGTGAGTGTTTGCATTCTGAGGGGATAGAGCATGTAGTTCTTGAGTACTGACACATAAATATAGTTTTATTTTTGCTAACTGAGGATAATTTTTAGAGTGTTTATGTTGTGAATTATAACAAACAGTAAAGTCTAGCAGTCTGAACTGAACGTGTGTGTTTGTGTATGTAGGTTCACATGTGAAGAGGTGGACTTCAACCTGAGGGCAAACAGCAGTGGCCTTCTGCTCTGTCGGTTCAATCACTTCAGCATCATGAAGAAACACATCCCCATCGGAGGACATAAAGACTTCCTCATCAAGCCCAAACTTATGGTGAGCTTCATAATGCCCCTTCAGAACAGAAAAGCCTCTTCAAACCTATATAACATACAAATGCTAATATTAGCTTGTTAGCGTAGAGTTAATTGTAACTGCAGTTACATTATACGTTCACTAGTGGACGCTACGCAACCAGTTATTTTGATGCTGCCATTTTGAACTTAAACAATTTCCCTTTATATCTTCCTAAAATTGACATTCACAATGTTTGCCTACATTTGTGCAATTGTTATAATTATCAAATGTAGGTATATAAATCAGTGTCATGTATTATATTACACTACCATTCAACAGTTTAGGTTTTTTTTTTTAAAGAACTTAATACTTTTATTCAGCAAAGATGCATTAAATTGATCAAAAGTGACAGTAAAGACATTTATGATCAAAGTACCACGGTTTCCTCAAAAATATGAAGCAGCACAACTGTTTTCAACATTGATAATAAGAAATATGCAGAAATATGCAGCATATTAGAATGATTTCTGAAGGATCATGTGACACTGAAGACTGGAGTAATGATGCTGAAAATACAGCTTTGCATCACATGAATAAATTACTTTTTAAAATATATTTAAATAGAAAACAGTTATTTTAAATTGCAATAATATTTCTAAATATTACTGTATTTACTGTATTTTGATCAAATAAATCCAGCCTTGGTGAGCATAAGACATTCTTTCATATTATTATATTATATTATATTATATTTTATATATTATATTATATTATATTAAGAGACTAACAGCTCTAAATCAACCTCTTCCTCCTCCTCTCTTTCCCTGCAGAGGATGGAGACCCCGGTGCGTGTGTGTGCATCTCAGTATGTGTGCGCTCCGGACAGTGAACACACACTTCTGTCTGCGCCGGCTCAGTTCCTACTGGAGAAGTTTCTGCAGTCTTGCAGCCATCGTCTCTTTCCTCTGGCTCTCTGTAACAGCGCTAACCCTGTGCTGTCCATAGATGGTTACCTCAACCTCGGCCCAGAGGTAAAAATATAAATTCGGGGTCTCACATTTCAAGGGCTTGTTCACCCAAAAATGAACATGTTTGATTATTTACTTGCCTAAATATCACGCCAAACCTGTGTTTCCTTTTTTTTTCATGGAACACAAAAGGAGAATATTTGAAGAATGTTCATACCGCTCTTTTTCATAAAATAACAGTTAACTATCAACAAATAAGCATTGACTGGTCAGGAAATGAAAATAATTATTTTGGAGATGCACTGTTGACTGAAAGCAGCCTCTATTGTGCATGTTAGTTCAGTTGTTGTGTTTTCTTTGTGTTTACAGATTCAGGTGTGTTACGTGAGCTCTCGGCCTCACTCTGTGAATGTGGATCATCAGTGCGTGGTCTTCAGTGGGCTGCTGCTCTACTTGTGCGACTCCTTTGTCGTTTCAAGCCTCCTGAAGAAATTTAACTTCCTCAAAGGTGAGGCTGGGTTCCTTACAGCTGGAATATACAAAATATTATAAAAATTAACAATTTAAAAAAAATCATAAATTCCTAACAAAAGCACCAACATACACTAACATTCAAAAGTTTGGGGTCGGTAAGATTTTTAAATGTTTTTGAAAAGTCTCTTCTGCTCACCAAGGCTGCATTTATTTGATAAAAAATGAAAAACGGGAATATTGTGAAATATTATTGCAACTTTTAACAACTTTTATATTTGAATATATTTTAAAATGTGATTTTTTTTTTTTTTTTTCCTGTGAATTTTCAGCATCATTACTCCAGTCTTCAGTGTCACATGATCCTTCAGAAATCATTCTAATATGCTGATTTGCTGCTCAATAAATACTTTATTATTATTAACGTTCAAAAGAACAGCATTTATTTAAAATAGAAAGCTTTTGTAACATTATAAATGTCTTTACTCTCACTTTTGATCAATTTAATGCATCCTTGCTGAATAAAAGTATTAATTTATTTCCCACAAAAAAAACACTCATCTTACTGACCGCAAATTTTTGAACAGTAGTCTCTAATCTTTAGTCTTTAAGAAGAATCTCAAACACACAACCTTGTTTTTAGAACTAAAAATTCTAACTTCAAATGGGCAGTGTAATCTTATTGGTCCAAAATCCCACTCAACATAGATATTAACGTTCATCAGACCTGTTATAAAATAGCACACCTCTTCCTATAAGAAGCTTTAAATCATCACCATTTCTTCCACTCATCTTGCAGGCGCCACGCTGTGTGTGATCTGTCAGGACCGGAGCTCTTTGCGTCAGACTATTGTGCGTTTGGAGCTGGAGGATGAGTGGCAGTTTCGTCTGCGAGATGAGTTTCAGACGGCCAACTGCAGCGAGGACCGTCCCCTTTACTTCCTCACAGGCCGCCATATCTAATCTCCACATCTCCATTTTGCCTTCAACTGTTTGGCCAACACATAGAGAAGATGTTTTTCAGCATCGTAACTCTCGACCTCTGAGAGTTTCTGCTTATAAGGAGAATAAGACTTGAGATTCTCCAGTCAGCACTACCTCGGACAACGTTTGAGGATAGATACTCGGGAGAAATGTCCAAATGACAGAGCCTGTGCTGGATACAGATGTTGTGTGTTTGCCTTGTGTGTTTTCCCTTTTTTTACATTTTGAAAAAGCTTTCAGAACATTGTTTGTTGGCGATTTTGCGTGTCCTAACATGCAAGTACAATGCAAAGGACATCTTCAGATATGTCCTTATATAAATATATATATATATATATATATGATCTCAGGGTTTTTTGTCTCAAGACAAAAGGACTTACTACTACTCGTCTTTCTTCTTGCCTGCTTTATGTACTTCTCATCATCAACGCCTTCTACCAAAGACTTATAAACTCCTCAAGATGGAAGCTCACACGACAGCACATGATGCTTTTACGTGTGTAGTCTTGGGAGAATTTCATTGGGTAATCCCAAACCATGTCATCAAGGTGAAAAGACTGTCGTAATCCAGAAAAACATTCCTTGCTCCTCAGAGTTGTCAATCATTCAAGTTCGGATGTTTCAATGAACCTGCAAAGTTCACTTGCTGATATCAACATTCGCTATATCTAAAGAAATCTATTTATGATCTTCTCGATTCCGGCCTGCAACAGCCGATGTGTGCCGGATTGTAAATGCTAGTTGGTTAACTGCCTGACGTATTAACCACCTCATTATGCTTTAACTGAGGTCATTGAGTTTAAAGATCATTTTGTCTGAAGTTAGCATCTATTAATCATCATATTTCAACGAAACATTCCTTATTTTGAAGTAGCTGGGAATGTTTTGGAGTTGCACACTGTAAATGCCTTAAGATGACGACACAATCCCAAACTCCACTCCAAAAAGAGACTATTAATATCAGTGAAACAGGAAAGACAATGCCCATTTCATTAGGATGGCTAGCTTATATGGTATGTCTGAGATTATGAATGTTCAGAAATGGTTTATCTTTTGGTGTTTAGGACTTTTTGGATGTTAAAAAAAAGCTTTGTTTACATTTTAAGAAATGCCGATATTAATATATATGACAGACTTTTTTGTCACTTTGGATTCTGGCTAGTTTTACTGAAGAGTCACTTTGAGCCGCATGTGTCACGGATCAAATGCATTCTTTTATTTTTCCATGGCACAAAGAATCTACCTAGGACCCATTAGTTTCTCTGATTTATTTAAAATTAGAAAAATGTATCCCTTTTTCGAGGGATTGTTTTATTTATTGAACAAGCTTCTTGGACTGATAATCATTGAAATATCAGGAATTTTTTGCTAGGTCAAGTCCTTGAATCAGTCATCAAAAGCTTTGCACACGTCCATTGAAGCAATGTACAGATGATGTATTAGAAATTAACTAATGTAAACAAACAGTATATGGTTTACATTACTTGCTAGTATGAACCAACTGGAGTGTTTAGTAAAAAATGCATCAGGTCCCATAATGATACTGACTGTAATGATGAAGAAAGCCAAATACCCACTGGACAACCTTTAGAATGTGTAGATAATTTGATGTGCACATAAATTATGCAATTTGCTTCTCACAATCTGCATCTTTCCTGTCAGCTGTGAATATTCTGAACATATGTAGCACCAAACCATTTGAAATCTACCTCATAATCTACTGACCGGCTTTGGTTTAGTAAACATTTGATTTCAGAAACATGTTCTTATTGCTGTTGAGATAAATTAATGTAATAAAGTGTTCTCATCAATCTTATTCTGTTTGTGTGAGTGTTTCAGACAAAAATGTAGAGAGCTCAACTAATCATGTGACCTTTTCAACCTTACATAATGTTCTTCTTGTGGACTGATGTGAGTCAGTTAAATCAAATGACAAAATAGAATTTCTAAATAATCTCGAGTTCCGATCCTCAAATTTGGTTGGCTGAGCGGTGTTCCTAGATCATAACCGCAGGAAAACCGCCGATTGACTATGCGTTCCAGACAGACAGTCATTCTGTGTATCAGTAGCAGGAATTGTTCAGTTACTCTTTCTGCAGGTTACATTATGTGCGTCCCAATTCACATCACTATGCACTATTCTAAGCCATTTTGTCGTATAAATAGTGTGAATAGTGTGTTGACTGAAAATTCCAATGAGAAAAAGTGCACCCAGATTTAATAAAAAAAAAACAAAGTGTGGAATGTCACTGTCCTTACATAACCTTTTAAACCTCATACACTAGTACATAGTGCATACTGCATAGTGCACAGTATGTCATTTGGGTCTCAAGTAGTCGTCGACAAGTGAATGTGAGTAATTCACTCAACTGATTTGTTTAAAAACATTAATTGAGGAAAGAAAACCATGGCACTTGTGTGATGCAGAGACGTGACGATTGATACTTTTACAGTAAATAGTTTTTTTATTGCCAAAGCAAAAATATAATTATGGTCATATTACCAAAAACTTTTCGAAATTTTGCGAAGTAAGAAGGTCCGCTGTCCATTATCAAGAATGTAGCGATTCATGAAACACAGCTTAAGGTGCAGTCACATTTATTAATGACAGTGTTGGGGGTAACCCATTACACAGATTACTTTTTTTCAAGTAACTAGTAAAGTAACGCATTACTTTTAAATTTACAAAAAAAATCGGAGTTACTTTTTCAAATAAGTAACTCAAGTTACTTATTGTTTCCTATTTATTTCATTGACACCTCTCCTGTCCCCATGTTGAAAAAAATCAGGAGTAAAGTGCAAAGGCATTGTGTGTTCTGTGTAAATGGTTATTGTAGGTTATTGTATTGTAGTTAATCTGACTTTATTTGCCAAAGTCATATATAAAGTCAGAATTGCGTGTTAAGTCAGAATTGTGAGTTGTAAAGTCAGAATTGTGAATTATAATAGAATTGTGAGATATAAAGTCAGAATTGTGTGAAATAAAGTCAGAATTGTGAGTTATAAAGTCAGAATTGTGAGTTATAAAGTCAGAATTACAAGATATGAAGTCAGAATTGCGTGGTATAAAGTCAGAATTGTGAGATATAAAGTCAGAATTACGAGATATAAAGTCAGAATTGTGAATTATAATAGAATTGTGAGATATAAAGTCAGAAATGTGTGAAATAAAGTCAGAATTGCGAGTTATAAAGTCAGAATTGCGAGTTATAAAGTCAGAATTGCGTGATATAAAGACAGAATTGTGAGATATAAAGTCAGAATTGTGAGATATAAAGTCAAAATTGCGAGATATAAAGACAGAATTGCGAGTTATAAAGTCAGTATTGTGAGATATAAAGTCAGAATTGTGTGAAATAAAGTCAGAATTGCGAGTTATAGTCAGAATTGTGAGATATAAAGTCAGAATTATGAGTTATAGTCAGAATTGTGAAATATAAAGTCAGAATTGCGAGTTATAAAGTCAGAATTGCGAGATATAAAGTCAGAATTGCGAGTTATAGTCAGAATTACGAGATATAAAGTCAGAATTACATGATATAAAGTCAGAATTGTGAGTTATAAAGTCAGAATTGTGAAATATAAAGTCAGAATTGCGAGTTATAAAGTCAGAATTGCGAGATATAAAGTCAGAATTGCGAGTTATAGTCAGAATTACGAGATATAAAGTCAGAATTACATGATATAAAGTCAGAATTGTGAGTTATAAAGTCAGAATTGTGAAATATAAAGTCAGAATTGCGAGTTATAAAGTCAGAATTGCGAATTATAAAGTCAGAATTGCGAGATATAAAGTCAGAATTGCGAGTTATAGTCAGAATTACGAGATATAAAGTCAGAATTGTGAGTTATAAAGTCAGAATTGTGAGATATAAAGTCAGAATTACGAGATATAAAGTCCGAATTGTGAGATATAAAGTCAGAATTACGAGATATAAAGTCAGAATTATGAGATATAAAGTCAGAATTTTGAGATATAAAGTCAGAATTACGAGATATAAAGTCAGAATTTTGAGATATAAACTTTTTATTCTGACTTTATATCTCACAATTCTGACTTTATTACTCGGAATTCTGACTTTATATCTCGCAAATGCAAGAAAAAAAGTCAGAACTGTGAGATAAAAAGATAAAAATACCTTTTTTATTTTTTTATTCTGTGGCAGAAACAAGCTTCCGTAGAAAGGGCCTTTACACTTGCCAAAATTAAAACTTTTTTTTTTGTTGTTATTAAAAAACAATCAAGCAGCCAGCCCAGGTGATGCAAAAGTAATGTAACGCATTACTGTTCATGAAAAGTAACTAAGTAATGCACTTAGTTTTTTTTAGGAAGTGACACAATATTGTAATGCATTAGCCTACTTTTAAAAGTAACACTGGTTGACGATGTATGAAGCACACCAACTTGAACATGTTGGGAAATCTGTGTAGGGAAATCTTTCACCCTCACACGAAATTCCCAATTGCATGGTTTTGAAATGACTGGCTCACGAAAATTTGCAGTCACCGCACTTGTACTCAGAGATCACTAAACAAAGCAGATTATCTGCAGATCTGATGCAAAATCTGCATGGAGAAATGTTTCCCCAGCAAACAAAAACAAGTTCTAAAACGTTTTACTAACATTCCTAACTAAGTTATAAAAAAGTTATTTCTGAATGTTCTTTGACTTTGAACATTCAAAACGTGAATTTTTTAAATGTTTAAAAAAATATGTGTATATTTTGGGTTATGCGAACATTAAGGGATCGTTCCATTTTAATTTTGCCAACATTATGGGAATGTTAGTTTTGAACATTCTCTGAACATTCTGAAAGTAACATTTAAAAACATTAGACGAACGTGCAACTATGTCTATACGTACAGTATATAAACATATTTGTGGTAACATTTTAAGAACATTATTAAAGACAAGATAACTCTGAACGAACATTCTATTAGTATTACTGGAAGAATGTTAGCTCATAACTTTAGCTAAAGTTCTGAGAACGTTCCCTGTTAGGCGGGGTAGGGCCTTTCGCATCCCTACAGATGACTGTATTCCACCTTCGGAATTTCCCCGTACAAAGGTAAGCGTGACCGCATCCTAACTGTCAAAATGTTACTCATATTAACTTCTCTGTTGTATAAATGGAACAGATGAACAACATGTGATATATTTCTTATAGGCCTATAGCCTATATAACGCAATGGAGTAATACCTAACTGTGTTTTTCTATTGATTTTAACTGGATTGACACATTTATAATGCCCAGCTTCCATAACACAGTTCTTATTTACTGTGCTTATTTGCTGAGTCAAATCATCAATCATCAACTTATAATGAACCTTATATACAGTCACCTCTGTCCTAAATATTGTGGGACTCTGTATAAAATCAGACCACGGTTCAACCCAAGAGATATAATGAACTTTAACCCTATTAAAGCAGCGTGACATATTATCAGTTCCCTCAGGTTGTCAAGATATCCTTATGATGACTGCCAAGGGTGAAAGCATGTGGGTGGTTTTATGTGTTTTAAGAGTGAGGCGCTCAAGTGAAGTGTAAACCATAGATTCGAAAATAAATCTGGCAGTCTGTTTTTGATGCTTTGGTACATCCTATTATAGTCTGAAGAGCCTAGATGCCCTACTTGCATGCCCAAACACACACAAATTTACACAGTTTCCTCATTTTGGTACATCTGCGATGCAGACATATGCTGTTAGAGATTGACATACTGGGTAATATTAAAAGGTTGAATTTAATAAATGTATTAAATTAAGTGGTAAATGTATCTATAATTGTTCATTACAAAAAAGTACAATAACAGACTATAGTAATGGTATCAGATGATAATACCATGGTACTTAATGGTTTATTATATAACATAATGGTTTATTATATGATCATTTACCATAGTATTTATACAAAGAATACCATTGTAATACCAGGGTACATGTCCAGAAACCATACCCAAAAAACATGTTAGTACAATCCCAGCTAACAGGGAACAAAAGCTTTGGTTAACGTTCAGGCAAGGTTCTCTTAAAGTTCTAAACAAATTCTAGTAATGTTAATAGAATGTGCGTTTAAGTTCTTTAATAATGTTTTCAAAACATTAGCACAAAACATTGTTTATACAATGAAACAATTTTTTTCTGAAACATTTAGTTGGCTGTTTGTCTAACATTTTTTACGTTGTTTACTAGTTTCAGAATGTTTAGAGAACATTGAGAAATAACATTTTTATAACTTGTTGGGAACATTAGCAAAACGTTCTTACAGCATATTTTTCTGATACTTTTCTTTTAGTGAAACATTATGTTGGACATAGACAGTCTAAGGTGAACATATTAAAAGGATTGTTCACCCAAAAATTCTGTCATTAATTACTCACCCTCATGTCGTTCCAAACCCGTAAAACGGGTTCATCTTCAGAACACAAATTAAGATATTTTTGATGAAACCCAAGAGGTTTCTGAACCATCCATTTAAAGGCCCAGAAAGGTAGTAAAGACATCATTAAAATAGTCCATGTGACTACAGTGGTTCAACCTTAATATTATAATTAATTATGTCCTCTTCCACGTCATTCTCCCACACTGTTCACATAGTAAACACAGTGCAGTGCTTCGGGGTTCTACATCAGAACTCTGGCTCATTATTGGCCACTGATTGGCCAGCTCCTGCGTCAGCATCACACGCATGTGTCATGGTGCTCACGTTAACAGCGTCGGCCAATAATGCACTGTCTTTACTATGTGAACAGCGTAGGAGAATGACGTGGAAGAGAAGAGATTGTTGAATAAAGTCATTATTTTTTTGCGCACAAAAAGTGTTTTCGCCACTTCATAACATTAACGTTGAACCATTGGAGTCACATGGAATATTTTAACGATGTCTTTACTACCTTTCTGGGCCTTGAAAGTTGCAATGACGTTGCTGTCTATGGATGGTTCAGAAAGTTCTCGGATTTCATCAAAAATATCTTAATTTGTGTTCCGAAGATGAACAATGTTCTTACGGGTTTGGAATAACATGAGGGTGAGTAATTAATGACAGAAATTTCATTTTTCGGCTGTTTATAATGAGATTATAATTTAGATGATTTTAGCAGTTTGCCTTCTAGTCTGGATGAGATTTAAAACAGAAAAGAACTTGGTAAGGAATGTGGGTCAAAGTTCTTCCAAACAATGTCTGTATCAAACTCATCTGAAGTGTATCAGCAGGAATTTAGATCATGTCATGCTCACAGCTGTTCAGACGGTACATTTGTGATGATTTTTTTATATTTTTTCTACAGCATAACAGGAAGATGAGTAAGTAATCTTATTTCATTGTCTCAGATTTTACACAAATGGTATTGACATGTTGACAGCATCAAGCCGATTTTCTACCGTTGGGCCTAATGGTTCTAAGAACGGCACTCAATGCCACTCAGGATGGCCGCCTGTCTCTTACCTGGCTATCGGTTTCTCTGAAGCTTGCCAAGAGTGCTTAAAAAAAATTAAAGAAATATCTAATTGTTCGCATAACACAGTCACTATTCATGTCTCATACATCTTGAAACTGTTGCGTTACTAAGGCAATGAGTGACACATTTGTATTACATTCAGCAGAGCTCTGTTATCAGCCCCACAGTGGGAAATGAAACCATATTCGATTTCAACTTTACGATCTCAGATATCTAATTCAGTATACACTGCTCAACATTCCACTATGTTCTTCCATTTGGTCAGAGTTCGAGCCTATTGATTTGTTTTACTGTACGTAAGGAGATTGTTGGTCACCTAAAGCCCAGGATGTCCCCAGGATGTTATCCTGCCTCTCTTTCTTAGACAAATCATTGACACGGTTGGTCCTGGCCTGTTGTTGGTCATCAAAAAATGCTTACTGGCTCCTTTCCTAACTGCCTTAAATATGCAGTGGTGTCACCATATCTTAAAAATCAAACCTTGATTATTCCACTCTGTCTAATTTTCATCCTATTTCTAATCTACCTTTTATCTCAAAGATTCTTGAGAAAGTTGTACTGTTTCAATTACAATCTTATTTAACTGTAAATTGTATCCATGAAATGTTTCAGTCTGGGTTTAAAGCATTACACAGTACCGAATCAGCTCTTTTAAGAGTCTCAAGCGATATTTTTACTAAAACTGACTTTGGGAAATCTATGGCTTTAGTCCTATTAGATGTAAGTTCTGCATTTGATTTGGTCTACCATGTGGTCCTGTTGACCTGTTTGGAGATATCAGTTGCACGGTACTACAGTGGTTCCAATCCAATTTGACTAACAGGTGGTTCACTGTTCAGATTGGTCATCACTTCTCCTCTAGTATACCTCTTAATTGATCCCCCACAGGGATCAATCCTCATGCCGGTGTTGTTTTCCCTGTATATGCTCTCTTTGGATTCCATTTTAAAAAGTACGTAGTGTCCTTCCATCTATACGCTGATGACACTCAGGCCCTTTTTACACCTGGTATTAAGATGCGTTTTGGTTTATCGAATCACAAGAAGACGATGGAGACACATTCCCGTTTACACCTGATGTTTTAATCTGTCTCTTTTGTCCACTTCCAACCACTTCTGTCCTGATTTCTTCAAGGGGAGGGTCTATGGATATGGGCTTTTTCAGGTCTTTCAATCTAATGGACAAATTATGCTTGCACAATTTACATATGAATGCGACCAGAGACAATGCAAAAACATACGGAGAGCAGAAGCTTTTGTTTCTGCTCTAATAGCCAAAAGCCGACACTGAACGCTTGTGAGTGCGTGTTAGAAATCAGGAATGGTGAGAGAACATTGTGCTTGGTATGTTTTGTCTTCAAACCAAACTTGGGTCTTCATCTGACAAAGTTTAAATCCTGTCTGGCTAGTTTGTTTCCCATAATGTTTATGCATTAGGTCAGTAGGCGGAGAGTATAGGCGGTCTTTTGCGGATGTTCGAACACATTTGACCACATGAGTGTTTACACTAGGAAAGCAATCCGGTCTAATGTGTTTTCGACTACCTCTCACTTTCGTCCACTTTCGAAGTGGTCGAAAGTGGACAAGCTCAAAACACTTTAGACCCCGTTTACACCTGTATTTAGTGTCGTCCACTTGTGATCGGATTGATGAAAACACATCTTAATACCAGGTGTAAACAGGTCCTCAGATCTATCTTCCCATAAAGCAATGATAAAAATGCCTTACAACCACCGTTGGCCTGCTTAAAAGTATTTTAAACCTAAATAAAAATATAACAAAAAAATAATTCTATTCGGGCCTAAGGAGAACTGTGTTGTTCACCTTGACCTTGGTTGTCTTGCCCCATATGAAACACACTGCACTAGAAACTCTCTCAGTCTTCTCTCTCCCATTTAAAACTGGTGCAAAATGCAGCTGCCAGACTCCTCACGGGGACTCGCAAGTATGAGCCTGCTCCTATTTTAATTGCATTGCACTGGCTTCCTGTTAAATATAGAATAGATTTTAAAATTCTACTGTATGTTTACAAAGCCCTCAACAATTTGGCCCCCCAGTATCTGACTAATTAGCTCCATCCATATACTTCCTTCAGAATCTTGTGATCCTGGCTATTACTTTTTGTGCCTTGATCTAGACTCTGCGATAGGGCTGGACGATTAATCGAAAAGTAATCGAAACCGAAATTCAGAACCTCTAACCGACGTAATTTTCCCATGTCGGTTATTTCGGTTTTTAATCCTGTTAATACTTTCCCCTTAAAAACATACCGCACGTGTAGTCACGTGACTCTGTCCCGTCCATTTAGTGTCATGGAAGCAAGCAACCATAGACTGTAAAAAAAGATGGACGACGTGCCTTCACTTTCTTCCATTGACGTAACTTAAGCCGCCAGTGTTCAAATATGGCGCTGACATCTTGGGTCTGGAGTCTGCAGTAGCAACTTGCCAGTCAGCGCAGTAGTGAGCGCGAAGTTGAGCCGCGATATCAAGGTCCCGCCCACACTCCCGCCTAATCAACAACTTTTTGTGAAATAAACAGTTATGGAAATGTAGAGATTAAAGTTAAAGCTCCAATCTCCTCCCGAAATTCCCGAAAAATGTCCGTTAGTGCAGTGACTACTTCGCTCAGAGAAGCTGTCAATCTCAGCTGTCAATCATGACGTCACACCCCGTTTATATAGCATCAAATAACTAACTAAAACCAAACTTATTTAAAGAACGAACACTTGAACTAACATCAGCGTGATAAAAAAAACAGCCTAAAATTACAGAAACTATCTTTGAAAAAAATTATTTGAAGTGTAATTTGATTGTTTAGTTTGTCTATGTCCCATTACATTTCATGGAGGGGGCGGAGTTTATGACCGGGACTCGTGTGGCAGGCTTGGAAGCAACACGGAGGCGAACTCAAACAGAGAGTCAACACCTATTTTTTTTACAGTCTTTGGTAAACACACGCAGACAGCGTCCTCACGAAAGTATGTGTTTAAAGGCTTGCCAATTTGAACATTCAAATGATTTTACACCATTCAATAACATCAATATGGAAAACATGGCACTTAAGTGCTCGCGAGCTGTTTTCTGTGACAGAGAGCCGATCCACGTCGTGTCTCTGACAACGCGCGAGCCCTGAAGCCAGATCACTTTCACATGCGTCTTCAGTAAACTTTGTCAATTGTATGTGTTTTAAGGCTTGCTAGTTTGGACATTAAAGCGATTTTAGACCATCGGATGTGTGCATATAACTAATGCGCTGATGCACTGTGACACACAAACACTCATACAGACAGTAGCTCGCACATCACGCGAAGATCGCGCGCACAGAGAAGAGCGCAGAAACTCATTGTCAGCGCTGTCCTGTGATTTATCACTAAAGTATCTTAGAAACTCAACAGTTATAGCATATATTTTTCTACTTTTTAAATAACTACATACAACGCACAGCTTCACAATTATTAGAGACGGTATGACTGCTTCACACATGCAATCTCTTTCATTAATGCATTCAAATAACTGTACTCTCACTGTGCTAATTTATTTAAAAAAGAAATATCCCACCTTTAATAGTCAAGCATATTTACAGTACATACCTTGTCAGTGAACTATGAGGACAAAAAAAAAAACAAAAACAAAAAAAAACAAAATTCGTTCATTAATCGTAATCGAGGTAAAGTGTTCAATTAATAGAGGTTTTGATTTTAGGTCATATCGTCCGGTCCAGCCCTACTCTGCGACTTTGCGATTGCCGGTCCGAAACTCTGGAACAATCTACCTCTCCATATCAGATTACCCCCCTCTATTTCAGTTTTCAAGTCTGCTCTAAAGACATACTGGTACTTATTTTCTGTGGCCTTCAATATTCCTTGACCATTGGTTTTTATTGTTCTACTATTGTCTTTTATTCTTCGTAGTTTTATTGCTGCATTTCCCTTAAGATTTGTTTTTGCATTTTTTTGTAGTTTTATTGATTTATTTATTTATCTATCTTCTTTTTGCACAGCACTTTGGTCAGCCTTGGTTGTTTTTAAATGTGCTTTACAAATATTGCATTGTATTGTACCGGCTGGGCCGGATTGGAATTGAACAGTTAAGCAGAACGGTTTGGCCCGACGGTGAAAATCCGCTAAATATTCAATTTCAAGTTATTGTGAGAAAAATAAGCAAATAAATATTCTTCTTTAATTTATGGGTTTATAAATAACTCTAAACCAGTATGCAATCCCAAACTAACCTCTATTGAGTCACAGATTCATTTAGGCAAAAACTTCAAGCTTGTTGCTATTTTTTCTAATTAGAACCTTTAGCCTAGGATTGAACTAAAATATTTATTAAAATGTATTTAATGTTTATTAAATAATAATATTATTATATTTAATAATAATGTTTATTAAACTCTTTTAAGAGTCTCAAGTGATATTTTTACTGAAACCAAATCCAAAATCTATGGCTTTAGGCCTATTAGATCTGAGTTCTGTGTTTAAATTGGCCATGAGGTCCTGTTGTCCCGTTTGGAGATATCAGTAGGCCATGGTCCAATTTGACTAACAGGTGGTTCACTGTTCATACTGGTCATCACTTCTCCTGTTGTATACCTCTTAATTGTGGAGTCCCACAGGGATCTATCCTTGGGCCAATGTTGTTTTCCCTGTATATGACGTAACTAAAATAATTTAAAGGGGTCCTATAATGGCCCTTTTTACAAGATGTAAAATAAGTCTCTGATGTCCCAGCGTGTGTATGTGAAGTCTTAACAAAATACCCCACAGATAATTTTTTATAGCATGTTAAATATGTTTAACATATTATATAAGAAGAGGGCGGAGCTTCAAGAGCTCGCGTTAGCAGCTTCGACTCAGGCAGCAGCACACTGAAAAGTTCAGCCTTTTATGTTCAAACTGGAGTCGGACAATGATGGAGAGACTCAAGAAGAAGTGACAACATGTAGAATGCAACAGGACTTTACAGGAATTTATGTAGCTGATGTGAAGTTAACTATCTTCAAGTCATTGATTAGCGTATTCTGTAATGATCTATAAATGATCATAATCTATAAATCACTCGTGTGGGAACTGTTGTAAAATGCCTTCAGAGCCAGAGAATATATGCTGCATGAAGATAGAACAGGTATAGTTTCATTTAATTACGGTTATAACTTATGTTGTCATCTTTTTTATGACATGCTATTGTATTTGTGTTACATACTGTATTGCAATAAATGTGAAGAGACGGAGACTCCCAAATGTGCTCTACTACAACAACTCTTCCTCTTCTCAACATGGCCTCACCCCATTTGTTGTGTTCCCGGGGGCAGGGTTTATGTAAATTTTAGGGTTAGTGATGTGACTAACAGCTCGTTGTAGTCCCTACCAGCCGTTAAAAAGAGATTTCTGTAAAAGAACATATCTCTCTTTGCTTTAAACTTTCATAACTTTGCAGATGTTGTTTATGCTCAAACTGCAACATTACACACTAACTAAAGTTAAAAAAGTGAAATCATAATCAACCACCCCTTTAAATAAAACAATATAACATTTAGTTTGACTTCCTGAAGTGGGCAAACAGCCGACACTTTGTTGAAAAATAAAAATTTACCTGCAGTGTCTGTTTTATACTGTATTCATGGAAAGTGCCATTCATTATTATTATTGATATTACATTACTAATATATTTAGAAAGAAAAAAACTGTACGGCTGAATTCCATAATTTATTTAAGACCACAAATGCACTTATAATCCATACAAGTACATGTGCATATATTTATTCTACATTGACACAAATGTTGTATTAAAAACTTATTGCTGCACATGTTAAATACACAATCCTTTTATAAATCTTTAAAAGGAAAGACATCTTCATGGGAAAAAAATAGTCTGTTGTGCTACAGGTTATGTGATGCATGTTGGTACAGTTGCTCAAGACACTTAAAACAGTGACACATGCTACTCTGAAACAGGATGGACAGAAAGCAGAGAGGAAAGCATTTTGACAGATAGACAGATTAGCATTCTGACAGATAGAAGCGCAATATGAAGCAGCACCATAAAGTTCAATATACAACACATGGCTGGGCGTTTTCATAGGATTCAATAACTAAAGTCTAGTAACATTCCTCAATGAAAATCCCTATGTACAATTATATTTGGACAGTTTATAAAGAGATGCATCCATTTGAGACAAACTGTTCCTGTCATTCTCACACAAATAATGACTGCTCCTGTTTTTCTTCTCATTTTTTATATCATTTAAGGAGCTGTTGGTAGGATTTCAATGCGCCATCATATAAAGAGCCATTTGAGTCTAAATTAAATTCCAAGCAAGCATATTTTAGTTACAAACAGTAGCTCAAGTCATTTTCACTCTTATAGAATCCTTGAAGCCACGTCTGTCTGGTCCAAGAAAACACACTTTAAACTTATGGGGCTACACAGGTTTGGTGCCTTCAACTAAAAATAGTGCAATTTTCACATTCCTAGTCAAAAAATATGATTAATTTACAATGAACTAGTCAGTGTCAAATATAACAGTAGTGAATGAGGGGGAAAAAGTGCATGCGGTACATTCTTGTGAAAAATAAAAACTGCAATATGATACAATCTTTTCTTTCCTTAAAAAACACAACTAACAGGAAACACAAACAAAAATAACAGTTAGTTCCTGGGGGCTACAAAGCTACAGACATTTAAGATACATTAAAGAAACATCAAGTTAGTGAAGAATTGGAAATATACTCTCTGTAAATACATAGAGACAAGTCTTTACTTCAACTGGCCTTACGCATTTCAATTTATTGATACTATAAATACAATAATAGCTAAATCTTCCTTTCTTAACACTAGGACGGACTGAACTGATAAGGCGTTGGTGCAGCATGTCAATTGCTAAAGATAACTGGTCACTGACATGTTGTAGGTTATGGTAACCAATGAATTAATCCTTCATGTTTACATAAGAAGGTAAATGTGCAGCTGGACAGTGACTTTTTTCCTTCACTTAGGTCCTAGGTTTTGAATAGTTTAGGTAAAATCTATACTTAGAATAACAACTGTACATGTGTCCTCCAACATTCATGGCTACAATCATTTCTACAGTCCGGGTCTGGCTATTTTGCATAAAGAACATGACCTTGTTTGCATTTATTTCATGGCAATTAAGCAAACTCATTCTCAGTTCTTCAGTCTTAAAACCAAAATGGCCTAAAATATTTAAAATATTTCTACCCCCCCTAAAGTATTTAGAGATTAGGTTATGCTAATCTTTCAATAAAATTTTTAATAAATAAATAAATAATCAATCAAGATTCTTAGTTAATTTTTATATTTTTTCATAATAGTATATATATTTTTTATTATCTAAAAAATGACTTCTAAGCAAGCAATTCATGCTTATAAAATAAATACAATTTTTGTATAATTCTGCATTAGTATTTCTATCATAATCTCACCAACTCCTAGAGCTACTGTAATGTGAGCTAATGTGACAAAGATCTTTTTTTTTTGTAAAAGCAAAAATTATATTTAAATTGTAATGTAAATTTGAAAAGTAATATTATAAGTATACATCATTGTACTATTTTAAGGTAATTAATTGTGATGTGATGTTGGGATGTAAATGTCCAAAAAGGTAATGAGAAAAGGCTCACAAGAATCATGTCACAATGAAAATAAATCTTAGTAAATTAGGCTTCATCTTCTTTATGCAAACATATATTCAAATTTTTTGTTTATTTATTTTTTATTTTGATTTAGAGGTAAAATTTGATCTGGACATTTTTTGTGTGACATTGTCCCAGTAATTTTCAATAGGCTATTAATCATGTTTTTTTGGACACTCTCAACCTCATGAGGATTAATGTCAAGTAATATCACCTAATGAGTGATTCAGAGATTTAAAAATACATAATTAAGAGTCATACACAGACATGCAAGTCACATATAAATGCAAATAAGCACACCAATGGATGGACAGATGAACGGATGGAACATGTGCAAGTTCTGTTCCCTGAATGCAAATCAAAGAGATGTGCTTAAAACTACTTAAAATAAAAAAAAAAAACTTGGCCTTCAAGTGAACCTGTGCCCTTCATTTTGGAAATGTATATGGGGTTTTTTTTGCTCTGGCTGTAGAGGGAATGGAAAGGGAGGGTCAGTGGAGATCATTTAGACTGCTGCCGTTCTCAAACACAGCCTTGGTGAACTGGCGAAAAACCCGATCCATGTAGGTGCTCTGCCGTGGCCACAGACCCTCCAGGAAGCCAATATGGCCGCCATGACAGGTGATGAGGAGGGCTACATTGGGGTTCTGCTTCGCGGCCTCCACTGGAATGGCTGAAGAAGAACATGGATGGGATAAAGTTATGACCTTTTCAACTGGCTGATTTGTTCACTTCAGCCCTAAAATTAAATGTCACAACCACTCAGATTTTCTTAAAAATAAGTAAAACACACTTTATAATGGGCTAAAATCTCTCAAGCAATCCTAATAAAACTGTTGGACTCACCATGATGGGGGGAAAAGACGTCGTCAGCTGCGTTGAGGCACAGCATTGGAACCTGCACTGACGTGATTTTATGAATGGGACTAGCGTCTCGATAGTAGTCTTCATTGGATGGATAACCGAACATGACGGATGTGAAACGTTCATCGAACTCTCGGATTGTTTTAGCCTGTGAAATGCATGATTAAAGTGAACCACAGATCAAGCAAGGAATAATACTATTACATTAACAATATGTAACAAAAGAGTGAAACAATCAATGCGTTTACATGCACCCTCATAATGCGATTATAATGGGATTTTGGCAATATTGCGATTAAACTTTACCTCATGTAAACGCAATACTTCAGTCAAACTAATGCGATTAAGCTCATGATTTTAGTAACCATAATCGCATTAAACTATGTGGTGTATGCTGATTTTAATCGCAATAAACAGGCATGTAAACACCTTAAATGCATTATTACCGCTCTGACCAAAGTGCGCATGTGCGTGGATGTACACGGATGCCGTGTGTTGTTCACACAACTTCATGAATAAACTCTGTGATATTATTCTGAAGTTTTCTCTTCTCCAAATCGCTATACTCTGTCAACACAACTCGCTGCTCCGTATCTTCATCCAGACGGCGTGAAGAACGTGACGACAGCGTAGGCAAACCCGGCATTGCGATGTTCATCACAGCGCCGAATAATATCCAGTATGTCCATAAAAATGTATTTTGAATTTGATGTGAGTAGATTAAAACAATGCATACTGTATGCCTATCTGAGTGTGGTATAACCATACTTGTTAGAGAATAATCAGAATAATGAAAATTGCATATAAACCCAATTCCATAAAAGTTGGGACACTGTACAAATTGTGAATAAAAAAGGAATGCAATAATTTACAAATCTCATAAACTTATATTTTATTCACAATAGAATATAGATAACATATCAAATGTTGAAAGTGAGACATTTTGAAATGTCATGCCAAATATTGGCTCATTTTGGATTTCATGAGAGATACACATTCCAAAAAAGTTGGGACAGGTAGCAATAAGAGGCCGGAAAAGTTAAATGTACATATAAGGAACAGCTGGAGGACCAATTTGCAACTTATTAGGTCAACTGGCAACATGATTGGGTATAAAAAGAGCCTCTCAGAGTGGCAGTGTCTCTCAGAAGTCAAGATGGGCAGAGGATCACCAATTCCCCCAATGCTGCGGCGAAAAATAGTGGAGCAATATCAGAAAGGAGTTTCTCAGAGAAAAATTGCAAAGAGTTTGAAGTTATCATCATCTACAGTGCATAATATCATCTAAAGATTCAGAGAATCTGGAACAATCTCTGTGCGTAAGGGTCAAGGCCGGAAAACCATATTGGATGCCCGTGATCTTCGGGCCCTTAGACGGCACTGCATCACATACAGGAATGCTACTGTAATGGAAATCACAACATGGGCTCAGGAATACTTCCAGAAAACGTTGTCGGTGAACACAATCCACCGTGCCATTCGCCGTTGCCGGCTAAAACTCTATAGGTCAAAAAAGAAGCCATATCTATACATGATCCAGAAGCGCAGGCGTTTTCTCTGGGCCAAGGCTCATTTAAAATGGACTGTTGCAAAGTGGAAAACTGTTCTGTGGTCAGACGAATCAAAACTGGAAGTTCTTTTTGGAAAACTGGGACGCCATGTCATCCGGACTAAAGAGGACAAGGACAACCCAAGTTGTCATCAGCGCTCAGTTCAGAAGCCTGCATCTCTGATGGTATGGGGTTGCATGAGTGCGTGTGGCATGGGCAGCTTACACATCTGGAAAGGCACCATCAATGCTGAAAGGTATATCCAAGTTCTAGAACAACATATGCTCCCATCCAGACGTCATCTCTTTCAGGGAAGACCTTGCATTTTCCAACATGACAATGCCAGACCACATACTGCATCAATTACAACATCATGGCTGCGTAGAAGAAGGATCCGGGTACTGAAATGGCCAGCCTGCAGTCCAGATCTTTCACCCATAGAAAACATTTGGCGCATCATAAAGAGGAAGATGCGACAAAGAAGACCTAAGACAGTTGAGCAACTAGAAGCCTGTATTAGACAAGAATGGGACAACATTCCTATTCCTAAACTTGAGCAACTTGTCTCCTCAGTCCCCAGACGTTTGCAGACTGTTATAAAAAGAAGAAGGGATGCCACACAGTGGTAAACATGGCCTTGTCCCAACTTTTTTGAGATGTGTTGATGCCATGAAATTTAAAATCAACTTATTTTTCCCTTAAAATGATACATTTTCTCAGTTTAAACATTTGATGTGTCATCTATGTTGTATTCTGAATAAAATATTGAAATTTGAAACTTCCACAATATTGCATTCTGTTTTTATTCACAATTTGTACAGTGTCCCAACTTTTTTGGAATCGGGTTTGTATAAACTGGAGTGAAGAGTTCTGCTTATGTCATGTAAACATCTTACTGCGATTAAGACCTTACTCTGATTATAAGAAATAATCGCATTATTGGTGCACATGTAAACGTAGGCAATATTGGGTAAGATCAGAATGAATGACTCACCTTCATCACATGGTCTATATCATATTTTTGTTCAAGAATGGTTCTGTGACTGCAAAAAAGAAGAGAGGAAAATGTCACAATGAGTTTTAGGATAATCTCCATATAACAAAAAGTATTCATAACTCTCAATCATAATTATGACATTTTCGAATTAAAGGGGACCTATTATGCCCATTTTACTTGAAATTCAAGTCTTAGGTGTCCCCAGAATGTGTCTGTGAAGTTTCAGCCTAAAATACCTCACAGATCATTTATAAATCCATGTTGTAAATACCCATTTCTGACTACAGTCAAGAACAGGCTGTTTTCGTGCATGTGCCTTTAAATGCAAATGAGCTGCTGCGTGCCGCCCCCTCTCCACACAGTTCTGCCTCAGTCGGATTCTCTGCCAAATACTAACAAGACATCTGCTTGGTTTTGATTATCATCTATATCGCGATACACAGATAACGTAGTTCTTCTTTCATCATTAAAGTTTATTATTTCCACACGTTTTAAAGCTATATTAGTTTAAACTTCTAATGGATCGTTTCTGAGCGCACTTATCTGAAGCACACGCCTACGATAACTGGCTGTCAGACATCAAGTCTCGTGAGTAACTTCACTTTCACATTTTTTGTTGTGTTTAAACTGCCAAATACACACAAGGGTCTTACTCACCATTTTCGCTTGTGAAAACAAAATAGCGGCGCCGTGGGTGGAAACATGCAGATTAAGGGGCGGTAATATTATAATAAGATCCTCTTCCTACGTCAGAAGGGGAGAGAAATCTGAGTGGCTCGCTTTTTCACGTGCTCGCAGAGAAAGGCTTACCAAAACAAAGTTACTGGGTTGTCCTTTTTCATGTTTTCTGGGTTGGTAGATGCACCGGGGACCCGATTATATCACTTAAACACGGAAAAAGTCAGAGTGTGCTTTGTTGCAAATGTAGAAGGTCATTTGGTTATTATATGCATAGAGAACATTTGCATAATATGCATAATATGCTAGGGCAGTGGTATTCAAATGGTGGACCGCTGGTTTATGATAATGACCTTTTGACACTACACCCTTGAATATTTTTATCTAGAGCCAAAAGCGCTTCATACAAGCCTAAAGACGTAAAGCGCCACATTATGACGCAGTTATTTTAACAGTAGCAGAAACACGGTGAGCAGCAAAATAGATACTTTTGCTAAAACGCTGCAGAAAACAAGAATGCAGCAAATACAATTATGTTTAACTAAACCAGGTTTGTGACAAGTTGAGGCGTGGCACCTTTTTCCCCGCATACATTCAGCATTATTAATTAGCATATTAACAGCATTTTAAGAATCTCTAAATTATTTAGAGATGGAAAGGGAAGACAAAAAACGTTGAAATTACTAGTTTACTTTGTTTTGTCCTCATGTCATGATGGGAGTTTTGATTATTAGATTATGTACATTGTTTGTTTTAAGTAGTTTATTACTTTGTGCAAAATATAAAAATGGTCCATACTTTTCTTAAGAGGTAAACCCTGCACCCCCAGTATGTTTTCTCAGTTTCAGTTTCTATGTGCCATACACAGGTGTTTATGGGCCAGATTTACTAACAGCTTGCGGTAGCGCAAACCCTCTTTTGGCGTTAAAAAACTACTGTCAAGATTTACTAAAGACATGGCAGTGAAAAATTAGCGCTAAAAAGGTGTGGACAGGGTTATTTTTGCGGCTGACCTTATTGCATATGCATTTATAGGAGTTTCCCTTTCAGACGCAAAATTAATGGGAGGAGAGTATTTAAATGAATCAAACAAGGTGATTTACAAAGGTTTGCGCTCGTAAATTTACTGGTGTTTGCGCCATTAAATGATCCGGCTGCGTCTGTGTTCTTTCATTTCCGTGTCGTCAGTAGATCACGCGCAGAACTTTCCACTCCCATCTGCGCTTTTTTGGAATTGCGCTCTCACACTAATTTGCCCTGTTTAGTAAATCTGGACAGATGAAAAAAAAAAAAAAAAAAAAAAACAGATAAAACATCTGATCTAATCTTTTTATATTCATATCCAGTTGGAAGAAATGTTAACTTTTTTTGGTAAATATTGGTTAAAATTCTATTATTTCTACTATTTTATAAATTATACTATTTTTAGTGGTAAGGATTTTTTTAAATTTACAAAGTACTACGACTGCCCCAATGGAAATGTATTGTCCGGACCTCTGCTGGGAAGGAAATATAGAGACCGGACCTCTTGGAACTTTAATTAATGAATACCCCTGGCTTGGAGCTGGACCCTATACGCAAGTCCACCAATCAAGAAGGCAGCAAAAGAATAGGCTCTTTGTCCATTGGGTATATACAGTAGATGAATTGTCAATGTCATCGTTTCAAAGTGGGTCCCACCCTCTGATTGTACGAAGAGATAGGGTGGAATTGTTCGCTGAACAAAATGCAAAAATACAACTTTTCTACAGCTCACAGCCATTCAGTAGTACCTTGGTATGTATCAAACACCATCACTGCACCATGGTACCACCATGGCACTTTTTTTTTGCTGATAAGCTGATTATGAGTTAATTAAAGTAGAATAAGCCTCATATGTGCAAAGTGTTCTTTTAATTTCTAAGTCCTGTTCTGAAACTCTGTGTACTTCAGCAAAATACGTAACAAATTCGGTTTAATCTTATTTTTGCACATTTGGTAACACTCAAAAAGAGATCAGAACCGAAAAGGGAGGCAGTCGGGGACAACGTCCTCTGTGACGGCACTACACACACTAGACTACGGTAAATTAAGCCGGGCTTATCCCCCTCTGACCCCACTGACCGGTCCACGGATGCCTGCAGGCAGCTGGTGAGGTAGGAGTTGAAGAGGAAGCGGTCCAGGGGCTTCTCCAGTGAAGCCGTGCACTCGAACACATCCCAGCCTGCTGAGAAAACCACCACACCCTTCAGACGCACCTCAGAGCCTTTCCGACCCAGGTAGTTCGCCAGCATCATCCTGTCGGGTGTCAAGATATGAGAATTTAGTGACATGATATCAGCACAGCAGCTAAAACATGCTCATGCAATCGTGAGTTGTAACGTATCCAGGAACGCGCACGCACACACACGTTGTGTTTTCATGTTTTATGTGGACATTCCATACACATAATTATTTTTATACTGTACAAACTATTCTATTCCCTAAACCTACCCATCACAGAAAACTTTCTGCATTTTTACATGTTCAAAAAACATAATTTAGTATGATTTCCTCATAATTCATACTAAATTAATTATGCATAGGGTTTACCAGCACCAGCACTCAACAACTACACACACACATATGGTGAACGTGATTTCACCAAGTACAACATGTACCTAGATCAACATCTTTGTTGATCCTGGAACAACATTCCAATCAACCTATCAGATTTGAGGGAAAAGTTTACAGTTTATGTCAAGTTTAAGCTTACAACCAGGGTTAGGTGGTTGTACATCAGTGTTATTCACATATCATTTCCCTCTGATTTTAGGGATAACTTATGGGTAGGGTTAGGGTTTAGGGGTAGGGATAGGGTTAGGACTAAATTTTCAGACAGGAATGTCGTTCCGGGATCAACAAAATATCTAACTTGGCAAAATCGCTGTACCTTACTTGGTAAAATCATATATACATATATATATATATATACACAGCTGCATTTTTGGGCATAAGCCGTGTGAAGCTGACCTTTTTCTTTCTTTAAGATGGAGAGGATTAGAGCAGTAAACTGCTGACTCAACTTTCAAACAAACAAAGTCTAGGGTGAAAAGAAGCTGTGGAGGAGTCTGGGAGCTGAAATTTCATCTGCATCACATGACGGGGAAATAAATACATGAACAAATCATGAAGCGGGAACACTTTATAATATAAGTTAGGAATTTATATATATATATATAAAATGTATAATGCTTATTATTGAAACTGCAATACTTCAGCTGTGTATGCCATCTCAAAAACATCTCAAAAGGGGATAGAGAAATAATGCTCAAAATAAACAAAAAACGAAAAAAGAAAAATAGGAAAAATGTAATTTATTATGAGTGTACCTCATTTTTACAAAAATATTAAGCAGCACAACTGTTTTCAACATTGATAATAATACATGTTTCTTAAGAACCAAATCGGCATGTTAGGGCCCGTTTACACGACACCATTTTCAACTAAAAACTAAACACGTTTTGGCCGTTAATTTACATGCATATTACGTGTCCAGTCTATAAGCGTGCAGTGTTTCTTTACAAAGTGACATCGCCAACTACTGGCCTGGCAGCAGAATACAGCGTTTTTAGTCACTTTCGCAGATCAGTGTGAACGGGGATCGTTTTGACAATGTTGTCGTCTGTATATGAAAAACACAAAGGAAAAACTTTTCTGTTTTTAGTACATCGTTGTCGTGTAAATGTATACTTAGTGTCATGGTGAGGCAGGTTAGGAAGAGGAGATGTGAATCTAAGGCGCTGTTTACACAACACCGTCTTCAACTAAAAATGTAAAACTTTTTATGCGTTTTAGCTGTTCAATTCACACGACAACGGCATTTTGGCGGCCTGAAAACACAAAATCCAGTTATTGTCTCTGTAAACAACAAAAAAAACGTGAATTTGTGAAAACGGTGAGGTCATGCGGATGCGTATTATGTGTTCAGTATATAAGCGCATAGTTTTTCTTTACAAAGTGACATCGCCAACTACTGGCCTGCCATGAATAATACAGCGTTTTAGTAGTTTTGAGGGATTGTTTTGACAACTTTTCATCTGTATGCAAATAAAGCAAAGGAAAACTTGTCTGTTTTTAGTACATAGTTGTAAACATATCTTAATTGCAGCAGTATTACTTTAACAAAACAAAAACGAAAAATCGAAACTTTAAAAAAAAAAAAAAAAAAAAAGGAAAAAATGTGTCCGTTTTGCATTCCAACACAAAGACAATACTCGACACTGAACTAAGGAAACGAGGGCATTAAATACACAGATAAACGAAGACTAAAACAAGACACGGTTGATGATAATCAGTTACTATCTAAACAAACTAGGGAACCTAGGAGAACAAAGGAAACAGGAACTAAAGAGAGGATATAAGAACATACAAACTAAGAGTAACAGAACGTGACAACTAGAATGATTTCTGAAGGATCATGTGACACTAAAGAGTGCAGTCATGATGCTGAAAATTCAGCTCTATCACAGGAATAAATTACATTTTAAAATATCAAAAAGGAAAACAGTTATTTTAAATGATAATGTTTCACAATATTACTGTCTTTGCTGTATGTTTGATCAAATAAATGCAGCCTTGGTGAGCATAAGAGACCCCAAAATTTTAAACGGTACCGTATTTCACATAGGCAAATGCATGCTAACTTTCTATTTAATTACAGGCGCTATACAGTTTGGATCAGTGGAAAAATAGAGCTAGAGTGTCCTGGTATGTGTGATCACAGTAGCTGTAGGATAAATGTGTAGCACAGTAGGGCAGAATAAATGTGTGTGTGTTAAACTCACCCGCCCATAGAAACCCCAGCCGCCATGAGCGGAGCTTTGTCAATGGCCCGCTGGACATGCTCAATGACCATCTCCAGATCCTCTGTGTTGGCTGCACAATAAGTCCTAGGCGTCTAGAGCACAGTGGACAAAGGTTATAGGACCCATAACAGAGCGCATATCTTTGACTATAGATGCACACAAACACTAAAGCTCGCATGATCCATATTTGTACTTATGGAATCTTACAACCTTAGTGCATGAATGTGGTTCATATAGAGCATGAACATTATCTCAAAGCACTGACGTGTCAATATATTAAAATATGAACTCCTAATTTTTTTTTTTCAATTTTAATAACATTTTACTTTAATTGAAAAGAATCTGCTGAAATTTCAGAAAATAGTTTGATATTTTATTTAAAATAATGTAAAACAGAATATGCTATAGCATGAAATACATAATATGTTTGGTTTATTTTATGCCAAAGAACTTATTTTGTATTAAGCGCACTCAATGGCAAACCAATATTCGGTAATGCTTTTTTTTAAGGTAATTACACATTACTACATGCACTTACTATAGTAATAATAGTGCATTATGCATAATTACAAGTAACTAACCATAAACCAAACCCTAACAGTAACTCTACTTCTAAAAGTACATGTAGTTAATTAATATTACTCAGTACTCAGTAAGGTCATAATATAAGGTAAGGTGAAATTTGAAGTATTATTAAAGCATAGTAATGAGATTTACTGATTGTTTATTGTGATGTATTGATAGTCTCTGACTAATCATATTTTAATTGAATAAAAAAAAAAACTTAAAACTTAAGTGCTACTCATGGGAAATATTACTTAATATTGTGTATTTTTTTTACCATTATTTATTTTCTAAATAATATAAAATATGTAAATAATATAAAAATATATATTTGTAGGTTGTCCTTCAAACTACAGAGGTCAAGATTATTTCCATGGGACAACGCCCCTCTGCAAAGGTTTTTATGAACACATTCCGAACACGTTTCAAGGATTTTAAGCCTCATCTAATTGCAAATACACACAGAAAAACATTATCATCTGAATTCCAACAAGGTTCATGAGTCAAAGGAAAGGAAAGATTTTATCAGCGTTCTAGTTTACAGGGTGTGTTCAGCACAACAGATTTTACGCAATCATTTTCTTTTAAATGACTCATACTTTTTGCTAACATTCATAGTGACAGCAGTGTGTGTAACCTGTGCCAAAGCTTAAGTTTTGGGATAAACTGAACATTGAACAGAACATAGAAGAGATAAAACGATTATTCTTACCAATAACTTTTCACCCGATACGCCTCTGTTATTGAACACCACGCATCTGAAATACACAAAAGAGGATTCAAAAAAAGAGTCCATTTGACAGGGAACACAGGACAATGAAACAGAACAGAACATGACTGTTACTAAACTGAAATACAAATAAAAGCTAAATAGAAACATTAGGAGGGAAAAAAATTAAAAAAGCACAATAAAACTTAACCTAACTAATTAAAATGAAAACAAAAAAATTTAAAATAAAATATAATTCAAAAAACAAAAAAATACTATATTAATTATACCAATATAACAGTGAAAAGACACCTATTTAAGGCAAGACAACACAGGCATTTTTTTTCATGCAGTGGTCAATTTTGAGATTTTGGGCCATTTGGCTTTTCATAAAGTGTTGTTTCAAACTAATGGAAAGAAAACATCCAAAATAAACTTGTTTAAGTTAATAAACTAAAAGTGTTGCTTATATAATTTATCTATTTGTGTATGTAGACTTCAATTACAATACATACACTATATTGCCAAAAGTTTTGGGACGCCTGCCTTTACATGCACATGAACTTTAATGACATTCCATTCCTAATCCATAGGGTTTAATATGGAGTTGGCCCACCCTTTGCAGCTATAACAGCTTCAACTCTTCTGGGTTTAGGTTTAGGAGTGTGTTTATGGGAATTTTTGACCATTCTTCTAGAAGCGCATTTGTGAGGCCAGGCACTGATGTTGGACGAGAAGGCCTGGCTCGCAGTCTCCGCTCTAATTCATCCCAAAGGTGTTCTATTGGGTTGAGGTCAGGACTCAGGCCAGTCAAGTTCCCCCCACCCCAAACTCGCTCATCCATGTCTTTATGGACCTTGCTTTGTGCATTGGTGCGCAGTCATGTTGGAACAGGAAGGGGCCATCCCCAAAATGTTCCCACAAAATTGGGAGCATGAAATTGTCCAAAATATCTTGGTATGCTGAAGCATTAAGTGTTCCTTTCACTGGAACTAAGGGGCCAAGCCCAACCCCTGAAAAACAACCCCACACCATAATCCCCCCTCCACCAAACTTTACACTTGGTACAATGCAGTCAGGCAAGTACCGTTCTCCTGGCAACTGCCAAACCCAGACTCGTCCATCAGATTGCCAGACAGAGAAGCGTGATTCGTAACTCCAGAGAACACATCTCCACTGCTCTAGAGTCCAGTGGCGGTGTGCTTTACACCACTGCATCCAACACCTTGCATTGCACTTGGTGATGTAAGGCTTGGATGCAGCTGCTCGGGCATCGAAACCCATTCCATGAAGCTCTCTACGCACTGTTCTTGAGCTAATCTGAAGGCCACACGAAGTTTGGAGGTCTGTAGCTATTGACTCTGCAGAAAGTTGGTGACTTCTGCGCATTGTGCGCCGCAGCATGCGCTGACCCCGCTCTGTGATTTTGCGTGGCCTACCACTTTGCGGCTGAGTTGCTGTTGTTCCCAGTTGCTTCCACTTTGTTATAATACCACTAACAGTTGACCGTGGAATATTTAGTAGTGAAGAAATTTCACGAATGGACTTATTGCACAGGTGGCAACCTATCACAGTAGCACGCTTGAATTCACTGAGCTTCTGAGAGTGACCCATTCTTTCACAAATGTTTGTAGAAGCAGTCTGCAGTCTGCCTAGGTGCTTGATTTTATACACCTTTAGCCATGGAAGTGATTGGAACACCTGAATTCAGTGATTTGGAGGGGTGTCCAAATACTTTTGGCAATATAGTCATAATGTATCTTTAAAGGCCGTTTTCTGACAGTATTTTCAGATTTATGGAGTGATAAAAAGAGAAATCCAAAATCCCCTCAGTAAAAACCTTTAACTCTAATATGTCAACAAAATGAAACTAAAATTTTGAACCTGGTTTAATCCCGTGTTCAGATATATGTTCTGGAAATGTATGCAAATTAGTGCACATTTAATTGGATAATGCTTAATATGCATATTTAAATATAACATTTCAGAAAACTTGTAATGGGATGGAGTAATGGGGTGTCTTGCCTTAAATGTCTAAGTAGCAAAAATCCCAACATCCATCAGTCAGCGCACAAATAATTTCTTGAAATTTCAAGAGGTTAAAATGCAAAGCTTAGTTGTTCAGCTGCAAAAAAAAGTTTACATCTACTAACATATGTCACTGCTTATGTCTTAGTGTACCTTTAGCCTTTTTTCACTGCGGCATGGAAAGTTGGTCTAAGCTAAGCTGCAAAGCTGGTCAAAGCTGCAGCAGTTCATTAAGCAGAGAACACAGGCCAAAGAAAGATGCTGAGTGAGCTGCTGTAACCCCCACGGCATCACGCCTCTCCAGACAGATGCCCAAAAGGAGAGAAAGTGCCCGCCTCTGCATCCCTGTCTGAATGGTTTAATACAGAGCTCAGCTCTTTGTTGACACTCTCTCTCTGTCTACATAGAGTGGCAACTTCAGAAGTAGGAGTCTGACAAAGATGTTACATGGGTATTGTGAAGCATGCATAATGCATTGATCTACATCGCAGCTACACAGCGCAGGTGTGCATCGATTAAAGCCTTTCTGAATCTTACAGTACAAAATGTGCACAGCAAATGGAAATTATGTTGCTTTTGAAGTAGCAGTGAGAATTCAAGTTGAATGTGAAGGAGAATGCAATTGTGTGTTAACAAAAATAGTAAATTCTGATGGGATGACTCAGCTTCAAAACTGCTGTAATATAGCAATATAAGCACACCTGTGACCACACATCAGTTAAATTCTATATTAATGTGCTTTAAAGAATTTAAAATTCACAAAAATGGATGAAAAAGGATACAAAAACACCATAAGGGTCAGTTCACGCAAAGTGTGTTTTTGCTGTTAAAAATGCGAGATGCAGGTCATTGGAACGAAGAAAAATTTTTTTTTTTTTATAAAAAAAAGTTGATCTTTTAACTTGAGCACCGCGTTTTTAGAATGCTGCATCAAGCGCGAGAGACGCTACAAAACATGTGAGTGCAACAGTTAAAGACGACTGTCTAGCGTGTTTACATTGAAAAACAATGGAAAAGAAGCGCGATGGAATGAAAAAACCTGTTCTATGTGAATGGCCCCTATTCATAAGTATGAAAGTAGTCCATTCAACTTGCTTCTGAAATCAGTGAGTTGTTACTGAATCAGTGAGTTGTATAGCTGTATTAATCCAAATTTTTGTGAACTGTAACACTGAAAAAAAAAGCTTACATTGGTTAAAAATTTAAAAATAGGTTTGAAATAAACTTCAGCACATAACTTGTTCCACACCTGTTGGTCATAAATGAGTGCATTTACATGCACGCTCTTAAGCCGATTATGCTTAATATGCCGACAAGTAAATGCATTATACCACTTTCCTTTAATGGTCATAAACAGCTTAAGCATAAACTGATTGACATGGCTAGATGTTTGCCCATTGCTCATTTTTTCCCGATATACTCTGATATACTCACGGCGAAGTTCTTTTTCGTTCTTCACTTTGGGGTAAAAAGAAGTTCGAAATACTTGAGTAGCGATATACTGTTATCGAACATCCTGACGCCGCCCACACTGCTGAGACTGGCATTTAGATGAATATTCTAATATGTGCTTTTCTTTCAATAACAAAATAAACACAACAAAATGACAGTGGTGAGAAAACAGTAGTTAAGAAAACATCTGATCATAGTGATGTGGACGTTTGCACGAGCTCTGCAATTCGGCACTCCAGTAAAGTCATGTTTGTTTATATATCAATTTATACAATAGATTGTTTAAAAGCAAGCAGATTTACAGTATTAAACATAAAAAAATGTGTCTGTGTCTCTTTCAATTAGAATTACAACTTCATTTTCTACTATAAAGCAGCTCTCCAGTGTGTTCATGTTTTTACTCGCGTCCGACCTTGAGGGACTGTACAGAAGATTTCCACGAAGAAGGTGGAGCCTCAGAGCTACACCTACTTATTACATAATCACCATGGACCAATGGTAGTTTGAAGGTGATTGCCAGGATGGATTCTGATTGGCTGTCATTGTTTTTATTGTTCATCAGCTAGAAAAAATGCTCTGAAATTGATTGCTGTTATCGTTATAGTTGTGGTGTGGACTTATTATAGTAATCGTCCTTGGTGTGAACGAGCCTTAAATGAAACGCTATGAACCAGGCTGCTCACCTGTATCCCAGATCTCGGCTCTGCTGTACCATATGTAGAATGTAGGATTCGCGGCTTGTGCCCGTCAGTCCCGGGAGCAGCAGCACAGTGGGTCGCGTGGACTGGTCCGGGTGGGACGCGCTGTCATCATTGTCAAACCAATCCAGAGAGATCTGGCCTCCATCTGGTGCTCTAATGAGCTCACTGCCGGACATAGAACAGAGAGAAGCAGCTTAATTTTGCCAGAGGAACATTCAGTGAAACTGTGGAATTGTGTGTTAATACTAGCTTAAGTCCTCAAAAATAGTACAAAGAGAGAAACTGTTACAGGGACTCAACTAACAAAAGTACCATAATAAAGTACCACGGTAGTGCAGTGGTAGTATGGCAATTCATATCACACCACAGGGGCCCCTTAAGCCACTCTGGATTGGATACAAAATAATGTGCTATTGTTCTTGTCAAATGCCTTTAAAACAGTTTGTGCTTTCATAAGGCAAACAAATTTTAAATGCTTAAACACGTAAAACAACCTATATCTGGGTTCTAAACCTCTATATTTAGAGTGATGGAGATCCTGATCCTGAGATTCTAAAAAACGATCAAACTAATCTGTTCACTGTTGTTTGAGTGCATAATATATTTGATTTTTTACCATATATATTCATAACTAATTAAAAAATGTTTAATTAAAGAAAGAATCAAGAGAAATTATAATGTTTGCATTGCTGTAAATCACCAATTTCCAATATATTAGGCAATGTGGTACAATTTTAACAATGTGAATTTCTGAAGTGGTTGTACATAAAACATAATACTATATTTTACACAATTATTAATATATATTGCATAATTGTTAGTTATTTGGAATTGACGTGGTGACTAGAGTTGGAAATGGTCATTGTATTTATCAGGTCTAAAGCCAAAATCAGTCTGCAGTCTGGCACATCCCACATAGCCACATCCCACCTGTGCTGTGAGCTGACATCACTTCCCATGCTGGACCGTAGTTTGCCTCCAACATCTACATTAGTGCTTGGCTAATATGGGACTTCAATGGCTCATGTTGTTGTCGGCATGAGCATCAGTTATTGAAAAACCCAAATTGGTCAATCCCTTATATACACCGATCAGGCATAACATTATAACAGGTGAAGTGAATAACACTGATTATCTATTCATCGCAGCACCTGTTAGTGGGTGGGATATATTAGGCAGCAAGTGAACATTTTGTCCTCAAAGTTGATGTGTTATAAGCAGAAAAAATGGGCAAGCGTCAGTCAGGGTGCCCATGCTGACCCCTGTCCACTACCGAAAGCACCAAGCACGTGAGTATCCGAACTGGACCATGGAGCAATAGAAGAAGGTCACGTTTTCTTTTACATCACGTGGATGGCCAGGCGCGTATGCGCCGCTTACCTGGGCAACACATGGCACCAGGATGCACTATGGAAAGAAGGCAAGCCGGCGGATGCAGTGTGATGCTTTGGGCAATGTTCTGCTGGGAAACCTTTGGTCCTGCCATCCATGTGGATGTTACTTTGACACGTACCACCTACCTAAGCATTGTTGCAGACCATGTACACCCTTTCATGAAAACGGTATTCCCTGGTGGCTGTGGCCACTTTCAGCAGGATAATGTGCCCTGCCACAAAGCAAAAATGGTTCAGGAATGGTTTGAGGAACACAACAATGAGTTTGAGGTGTTGACTTGGCCTCCAAATTCCCCAGATCTCAATCCAATCGAGCATCTGTGGGAAGGGTTGACCAAACAAGTCCGATCCATGGAGGCCCCACCTCGCAACTTACAAGACTAAAGGATCTGCTGCTAACATCTTGGTGCCAGATACCACAGCACACCTTCAGGGGTCTAGTGGAGTCCATGCCTCAATGGGTCAGGGCTGTTTTGACAGCAAAAGGGGGACCAACACAATATTAGGAAGGTGGTCATATGCCTGATCGGTGTATATTCCATATATGATATTGCTGGAACCTTTATGATACATTGCTTACGTGTTACAGCATTTGTAAGTGGCTTTGGATAAAGCCATTTTTAAAGAAATTAATACTTTTAATTCAGCAAGTAAATACATTTGTTATGTTACAAAAGAGTTCTATTTCAAATAAATAAAATAAAAAATTATATTCATCAAAGAAATTTCACGGTTTCCACAAAAAATATTAAGCAGCACAACTGTTTTCAACATTGATAATAAGAAATGCTTATTGAGCATATTAGAATGATTTCTGAAGGATCATGTGACACTGGAGTAATAATGCTGAAAATGTCAGGGTCCTTGTTCTTAGTTTGGTGACAGGATCCTGACACTCATGTGTTTGTGTGAGCGTACGGCTTTGGGGTTGTTCTCTGGGCCGTGCGCTCTTATGTCTGTGTCTTGAATGTTCGGGGCATGGTGTATGGATCCTGACACTTGGCTTGGTTCAGTTTCTGTGTCAGGGTCCTGACATCCATGCTCTGTGCACTTTTGTCTGTCTTGTGTCTTATTTTCTGCTTGGGCACATGGCGGATGAGTGTGTTTGTCTGCCATGTGCTCTTCTGTCAGTCTTGTCTTGTGTGTGTGTTCATGTTTTTCTATCCCAGTGGGGACTTCAACCTGAATGTACACAGACTCATGGGGACTCGTGTCACCGTGGGGACCTAAACTGAGGTTTTTCCCCATGAGGAAATAAGCTTGTAAATCATACAGAATGAGTTTTTTGAAAATGTAAAAATGCAGAAAGTTTTGTGTGATTGGTAGGTTTAGGTGTAGGGTTAGTGTAAGGGGATAGAATACACAGTTACAGTATAAAAAAACATTACGTCTTTGGAGAGTCCCCACAAAGATAGTAAACCAGACATGAGTGTGTATGTGTGTGTATGAGTGTGTGTGTTTGTGAGAGCACATGGCTTCTGTCATGTTTGTTTTGCCATGTGCATTTTGCACAAAGCTTTTTGTTTGTTTCTGTGTGCCATGTGCTCTTCTGTCAATCTTTATTCTTGGCCCCGCCCTCTTCTTACCTGATTATTGGTTCATTTACCCCACCTGCTCTCCCTCGTTACCCTTCTGAATTCCTTCCTTACTTAGGGTATGTTTGCACGACAACAATGTGCTAAAAACAGATGACAACGCTGTCAAAATGATTCCCGTTCACACGGATCTGTGAAAATGACTAGAAAGGCTGTATTATGCATTCCAGGCCAGTAGTTGGCGATGTCACTTTGTCAAGAAACACCCTGCGAACATGTAATACGCATGCGTGAACATGTAATACGCATGTGCATGACGTCACCGTTTTCACTTTGAAACCCGTTTTCAAAAGCTTGCGTTTTCAGGACCCCAAAACACCATTGTTGTGTAAATAAGCGATCAAAACCCTTTTCCGTTTTCAGTCATGTAAACATACCCTTATTCTCCTTTCGTACTCTGTCCTGTGTCAGATCTTCATTTATGTTCCTCGTGTGGAAGCCTTGCTCCAGTCCTGCTGCCTAGGACTGTGTTTTTCCCCCTATTGGAGAGGTTTAAGTTGTGTTTTATTTATTTTTGGATTAAATAAAGCCCTTCAAAGCTCTCTGCGCCTGAGTCCTCACAATTCTTGACCCACACCTGACAGAAAATTTTGCCATTACAGGAGTAAATTACATTTCAAAATACAGAAAACAGTTATTTTAAATGTGAATAATATTTGACAATATTAATGTTTTACTGTATTTTTGATCCAATAAATGCAGCCTTAAGATCAGCATAAGAGATTCTTTCAAAAACATTAAAAAAATCTTACTGACCCCAAATTTCGAACGGACAGCATGAGATGTACACAAATTTACTGATTTTAAACAAACACTTATTTGACTGTATATATACTGTATATATTATATGCTGTAGGTACTGTATATATTGTTAAATTCACCTGATATTGTTCATGAATAGTGTATTTACAGTGGATGGACTCATCTTACATTGTTTTATATGGCCTTATCATGACTCTGCTGGAAGAGGCAGATTCCTCAGGGACACTGCGGAGAGAATCTATGTCAAAGGGCTCTCGTGTTTTCTTACAGCAGAGATGAGCCAGCTCTACGCTCAAACCAGCTTTCTCGGAGACGAGACAGACACGTAAAGCTGGTATGTAATTTCAGAGTGATCATTAAAAATGCACTCAGTCTGTCCACAGTCAGTGCCGTCAAGAACGGCCCGCACTCCAATGTGGGAAAGTTTTTTATAGACATGTAAATCCCACCTTTCAAAATGCCAGACAGTGAGAGACCAATCTGGCAAAGCGCTTCCCAAACTATATTTAAAAATGAAATATAGTGCTTATATCTTTAATACTTTCTAAATATCTTACTCTCTAACTAAATTGAGCTGAATTAGGCACTAGGGCTGCACGATTTTTGTGGAAAATCAAATTGGAATTTTTCTGATATAAATTGCACAATTTGGCTAAAAAGTTATTATATAAAGTTATATTATTTTATGATGATTATTATTATTATTATTAAATAAAAATATTAAACAACATGGGAAATATTAGTATTGTAATAAATAAAAATATAAATGAAAAAAAAAATATTTTACTTTTACTATTTTTACTAATATTTGTCTTAATTTATGTCTTAATTATAAGCTGCAAGCGTGTAAATGAACACAGTGCAGCGCTTCACTCTGAAAAACACAGTGTGTATATTTATTTAATTAAATTGCAGCCTTTGCGATTTGATAATTGCACTAAGCCATACACTAAGCCATATCATGATTTTGATTTTAAGTAATTTTTCAGCCCTAAATGACACTATTGTCTTCTGTAGAGCTGCTTTACAGCTGAAATTGAGTTAGTTTCATAATTGAAGAAATGTGACTAGAGTTTGGAAAGTACTTTAGAAAAAGTGTGAGTTTTGACGCCTGTTCACACCAAGGACGATAACTATAAAGATATAGTTCTAAAAATCATTCTCAATATTAAAGAATAGCAGAGTTCACACCACAGCTATAATGATAACGGCACAGAGAAACGATATCGTTGGAATCACTTTCAGAACATTTTTATCCAGCTGATGAATGATAAAAACATTGACAGACAATAAGAGTCCATCCTGCTGTAACAAGCTCGAACATTTAAAGTGGCGTTTAGAATAAACAGAACGATATCGTCCAAAGGTGTGGACGCTAATATAGTTATCTTTATATTTATCGTTCTTGGTGTGAACGGGCCTTAACAAAGCCTTGCCTCATAGACTTCTATTGTAAGTGCTGTACTGTAAACACAACTACTTTGCATTAGTAAATACTATCTGGACATTGAACACCTTGTATTAAAGTGGACCTAATATGATTTTTTCTGAACTTTCTTTAGTGTGTAATGTTGCTGTTTAAGCATCAAAAAGGTCTGCAAAGTTATTCTCTATAAGATTAATCACTGTTTTCCTGAAATGCCTTTCAGGAAAGACATTCAGGAATTTACACAATATTCCTCAGGAATATTACACAATAATTCCCGCCCAAGGCATATGCAAAACGAAGGGGCGAGGCCTGGTTGAGTTGCGTTAGTAGTGTGTTGTTGTCACCATGTCCTAGAAATGCTGTTTTTTCCACCCCGAATGTATCGAATTGATATAGCAAAACTGACACCACTGTTAGTGTTTCCACCTGAGAAGCTGAAACTCACGGTTATGGTAAGGGGCGTGTCATCTCCGCAAACACGCTCGAAGTGGTTGACCAATCACAACACACTGGTCCAGCCGACCAATCAGAGCACATTACGCTTTTCGGAAGGAGGGGCTTCATTGAGACAGGAACTAAACAGAGCATTACTGACAGAGTGGGAAGAGAGGTGCTGAAACAATGTAAAATATGTGAACAATAATGCGTTTTTTGAACATTCAAGCATGAAAACCTATTCTACTAGACCCTAAAAACAAAATCAAGACTTTGTAAAAAGGCTTAATATGGCCTCTTTAAGCACAAATTCCTTTATTTAGACAATAAATCTGACTAGAATCCTCAAATATCGCTGGTATCTGATGGTGCTATATCCCGTTTAGATCTTCATTCCTAGGACATTCTGTTTCCAAAACAGAAGCTCCAATTTCACACCTGACTACATGGCATTGAAGTTTGGCAGTGGTGTCAGAGACACCAGTGGGCTTCAGCAGATGACATCACACACAAGAGCATTCAGTGTGTCCCAGCACGCATCACACCCTTGGCCCTTCCTTGCTAATGGGAATGCGCAGCTGCTGGGACGGTCAAACTCAGACGCCCTTGACTTAAAACACCCTATCCTCTATCACTCCATACAAACAGCAGGATCCGTAAGCAGATTTGCTCGCTCTAACACGTGCGTCTCTCACACCGGCCGCATATTGAGACGGAGGCAACGGATTAGCTATTGATTCCAATCCCGTTAAAAGCATTTCAGGTGACGACTCGAACAGAACAATGGATGCTTTTGTTTGAGTGAGCATGCATCTTCTCTGAATGCTTAGCAGAAATGCACAGCGGCTGATTTATCCTCTAAATTAGTTCAATGACTGATATACTGCAGCACTGAATCAGTTTTAGCCAAATCAGTAAATGTTAGATTCTACCCTACAATAAACATGCCACCATCAAAAACACCAACAGACTTCACCAACAAACTGAGTTTAAGCAAGCGTTGACTAGTTTTTAAGTCAATGTTCAACAAATCTCAGATGCTTCAATCAAAAAATGCATCTTTAAATCTAAAATGGTGAATCTCACAAAAAAATGTTAAGAAATATTTGGATTATATTTCACTCCAAAATCAAAATATAACAGTAAGACATTTTTTAAAAACTATTTTATAAATGTAAGTACTGAGTAATATTAATTAACAACATGTACTTACTATAAGGTTAGGAATAGGGTTTGGTTTAAGGTTAGTTGCATGTAATTATGCATAATTTACTGTTAATACCACAGTAAGTACATGTAATGTGTAACAAGCACACTAAAATAAAGTATTACAATTTTGCATATATTTTTTAATCAACATGGAAAATATTAGTATTGTAATAAATAAAATATAAATAAAAAAAATATTTTATTTTACTTTTACTACTTTTACTAATATTTGTCTTAATTTATGTCTTAATTATGAGCTGTAAGCGTGTAAATGAACACAGTGCTGCGCTTCACTCTGAAAAACACATTTCGTAATTTATTTAATTAAATTGCAGCCTTTGCAATTTGATAATTGCACTAAGCCATACATTAAGCCATATCATGATTTTGATTAAAATCACACTAAAATAAAGTGCTATTAAAATTTTGCATACATTTTTTTGCAATTTTTATGACTATTAGGCATTGTTTTGACACTACACTGTAAACCCGAAAAAGTTGGCAAAAATTTAAGGTAATCATTTACATCAATTTTTTTAAGTTAAGAAATCTAAAGTTTAAGTAAGCAGAACTTGCATTTTTATTTTGTACTCATACATTTTTAATTTTAATTTAACTTTTTAAACTTCATTTAACTTAAAATGATCATGCAATCTCAATTTAAATATTTTTAGTAGTGGAAACTTGGCTAGCTTTAACTAGCTAATTCAATAAATGCTACCTTGCTAATTGGTGACACAAAACTTTAAGCATTAGCATAGCACTTGCTGAATGAGTACAGCAATATAAAACATTTAACATATATCTGTTCTCATACTATGGTAATCCTCCCAAAAAAAAATCAACGTAACAGAAACTCTTCTCTAGCATAAAAAAATAACACTACTAAATCTCCCATTTCACATTAATCTTGCACAAAAAAACATTATATAACTTTTAATTTTAGCATTTACTCTCCCTTTTGAAATATAAAAATATAAATCCCAGCCCAGTTTCAGTCAAATTTAAGTTAGTCTAAATTAAAAGAAGCAAGTTCATAAAACTCAAAACAATGAAACAATTCAGATTACTTAAAATGTGTCAGTTTTGAGAACTCAAAAGATAAAGAAAGAAATAATACTCATAAAAGTTAATTTGATTGAACTAATTTGTTTAATTTGAGTTGGCTCTACTCAAACCAATTAATTATGTTGAGAGCTAGGGTTTACAAATACTGTATCACAGAAATTAGATTTTGTTTTACATTACAGTAATTAAAAAGACATTTAATGTGAGTAATGTGAAAGTTATGTAGTTATATAGTTATTATATAGTTAAAGGTTATTGTGCACAGAATGTCTTGATTGTCATAGAAAATAATGTCCACGTGCAAAAAATCTTGTTTTTTTTTTAAAAAAAATGTTATGTTGTGTTGGTAGACATGGCAGCCATCTTGGACTTTATTTGTAGTAAGACATGATTAATTTATTTCACAACTGAAAGATGCATATAGTAAGATGGTCACAGGGATAAAGCTAATAGTAATCAGTTTTCATGTGATCGTTTTATAAACTATAAAAGATTTTTAGGCTCCTAGTATGGCTGGAGTCTCATGTGAGTGTGCATGATTTTAAAATATGTACTATTAATTTACTTATTGAATGCACTGTAATGGTCATAAGAATGTGAATCAAATAGAACTTTTTATCTTTTGATTATGCGGTGAAATATGACCCTCTACGGTCATTTTATTCAAATGAAGTGCAACCAAAGCATGCTTACATTACATGCCATCATCAGAACAGGAAAGTTCATATAAACTGCAACACTCTCTCTTTCTCTCTTTATATTGCTGAGAACAGGCATCTTCTGAACATAAGAGCTACTCTCTTACTGCATCAGACAATCAATGAAATTAATGCTGAAAGAAGCTCTCTGATCATCTACTAAGGGTACTTGTATATGTAAAATAAGGTAGAACATATCTTCAAGTGGAGAAACAATGGCAACTTCAGCATAAATGTGAAACCTAAACTGATTTTGAATCACCAAAGTTCAGTGCAAATCTTCATTTGCTGCCTGGCACTGAACCCCTTAAGAACCACTTCCTCTGATATCAAGTCTTTAAAATGGTTGTAAGATGCCAGAGTACTACTTATCATCCATTACCAATAATTGTCCATTTCTTAGAACGCATTTATTGGCTTTGTGGAGTTAAACAGTCGTCCTGCCACATTCACAGCATGAAATACATTTTGACTGTGAGGGAAATGGACTCACTTTCTGTAGCTGACCCAAGGCTTCGCAGTCACGAAGGGTCTGAGCAGCGTTTGAACTCGACTCTCCCAACACCAGAACGTGGGGTAGTACGTCTCTGAGACCACGGGGCATTGGTCTCTCAGGAACTGATGAAACTTTTTCCCTCCAGCTATCAGTATGGGTTTCTGCAAAACAAAGAGATTTTGATTTTTATCCCAGAATAAAAACTAGTATACATTTAGGCCTGGTTTCACAGACAGGGCTTAGATTAAGCCAGGACTGGACCTTAGTTCAATTAAGTAGCTTTTATAAATGTTCCTTAGAAAAAAAACATTACTGATGTGCATCTTGAGACAAAACAATGGCACTGACATAATTTAAGATATGTCAATGAAAGTTGCTTTCAGTTAAAACAGCATAAACATGCATTTTAGTCTGGGACTAGTCTTTGAAACCGGGGATTAAAATAAATAGCTAATAATTGCTTTATTTTTTTATCCTAATTTTGATCCTGATACATAATGCCTTTGGAGAATTTAAACGACTTTTTAGTATATGTATATTAACAATTATGATCATAATCATATTATATAATACATATTACATTACTATTCTATATAAATATAACAATATAATAATAATATTTTTATATGGTATTATTATAAATGTTTTGTATTGTTTTATTATAAAATAAATATAATAAAATCGTGATATATATACAAATAATACAAAAAATAATAGTTTGCAAAATAATTTGACTATATATTTTTGTATGTGTGCAATTCAGATACATTTGATTTTAAAAAAAAATATATATGTATATTTATTGACACTGATTAGAGAACTGAACTCGCTGAACAATTGACATTTTTGTCCTTCTAAACGTTTGATCGTCCATCATTATTTAATATTTAATAATATTTAATCAGTGTTTGGAAAATTACAACACTAGTGGTTTTGAACATAATATGCATTGTCACTACCTCAAAACTTATTTCCTTATTGCAAAAATTGGGAAGGATGCTCTTATGGCAATATTAATCCCTGTGCATATCTTAAAATGCCGACGAGAGAGCGAACATGATCCTTTTGTCAGATCAAAGCTTTAATACATATTTCAAGGCGCATTATGACATTAATATACGCTATGCACACGTGTAGGACTACATCATGCGGATTGAGAGAATACTGACAGGACTAAAATGACGTAATACAGCCCCTTGCATTATGACATAATTTGTGTCGGCAGTTCGCGTGCACTGATTGGCCCTGTCAACCGCTGCAAATATGACCCAATCACGTGCACGAGCATCCGAATCTGTACATGAATGTGGACGCTACCGACTCCGATGTACAGTCACCTTACCTTGGCCACAGAGATCAGGTAGTAGCAGGCATAAGCGGCGCTGAATCCGAGCACTAATGATAGTCCAACCCCAGAGCCGAATAGCTCGACTTTAACTTGGTTTTTGAGGTAAAGTGAAAGGTCACTCGAAAATACATTAAAATTAAGCTCCGGTGAGATCATTGCCCTATAAACCCCACGGTTCCGGCTACTGAGACGCTTGGGCTGCTGATGAATGAAAGGATGCGCGTCCAAATGCAAAGGTGAACGGAGACAGGACGTTAAATACGGGAGATGGGTGGCGCTCTGTGATGCAAGTCAGTGCTACCCAGAAAAATGCAGCCCCGGTAGATGGGAAACAGAAGGAAGTCGAAGGGGGCGGAGCTTACGACTCGGCACTTCTTGTTCCTGGTATGATTGGGTTGCGTCAATGTCCATTTAAAGTCACACAGTAACGTTAGATGTAAAGTGGTCGAAAACGACATCTATATTATGAAACAGTTTTTTTCGCCAATTATCATACAACATTATTATTATTAAAAAAAAAAAAAAAAAAAAAACATAATGGCAGGGGTGAAAAAGTTCCGAATAAAGAACATAAATAGCTCAAATAAATACTTTTGTAAATCTCACAAATATTTAAAGTCCTGGTGATTTTTTTTATTTATTTATTCTGTCTCAAATATGGTCTAATATTGCCTGGTCTCACAGTAAAACCATAAATGTTGGTTAATTCTACATTCATTTGTATGTAATGTATCCATATATTTTTCTCATGTAGGATTAATTTGTGAAACCAAGTACATTTTTTCAAACCACATTAAGAAATATCAGTATTTACCAACAAATAGCCAAGTCAATGCAATGCCAAAATACATGTAAAGCAGTTTCAGGGTCATTAAAACAGCTGGATGCAATCTACGCTGTACGGTATTTAAAACGGCGTCACGTGATACGTGTTACTTTACGCAACGTAGAAGCAAAATAACCAATCAGAATCGTTTGTGGTTGCATGATTGGACATTTTCTATGCGCATTTTGCTGGGACTGCTTGCTTGAGCGAATTTCCATTTGCGTGTCAGGGGAACAGGCTCTGATATATGAGGATTTGAACGGTGAAGTTCTGAAATGTACACATTTCATCAAGAACCTTTTGAATGCGGGCCGGCTCAGCGGTGAATGTAAGAATCCTACTATGCTGCGGTCTTGCTAATGAATATTAATTAGGGTACGTGAGTGGACACTTAAGGAAGGTTACTAAGCATCGTCAGTCTAACCTAATTAATATTCACGAGTGTCGTCCCTTGTGTGTTTTTCAGTTGTTGACTTTACACCCGCACAAGACTATTAATCTCCAGCACAAGCATTTTAGTTCGTTGGTTGTCCTGGTTGACTGCTCATTTGCCTGCAGGCATTTAGGTTTCTGCTCTGTCTATATAAACAGGCTTAACATCTGGTTTAGAGCATTGGAAAGCAGTAATATAAAATGCGATTTTTTGTTACTTTATTAACTATAGTGAAAAATAACTAAGGTATATTTCAAAGAGTTAGCGTGCTCGGTAAAGATAGCTGGTTACAGAAGGTTGATGACTGGACAGAAAAGCTGCAGAATCGCGCCCTCTAGTGACGACAGCGTTCGGTCAAAGCAATCGCTATCGCTTACGATCTGTGTTGTCTTTCTTTTTCTGTAGAGTTTAATTGGTTATTTTACTTTTTTTCTGCTTAACTGAAATGTCTTTATCACTCTGCAGTGTTCGTATATAAGCTTTTTTTGGAACAGTCTTTTCATCATAGAAATAAATAGGTAGAGACGAGAGGCGCCTAGCAGCTCGAGCTGTGATGACGCGTTTCATGCGCAATATTGATAGTGCATTAATGTTGCTTTTAATACATTTATTTAAATTAAAAAGTATAAAATGTAAACTTCATATAGCGAAGAAAATAAAAGAAATGACAAAGGTTAAACATTTTTAAAGAAATAAATAACATACAAAGACGATACATTATTACAATATTATTATTACTACAATATTACAAGTAGGATATTATAGGCTACAAGTATTGTGATTCTTTTTATTAAGTATTACAAGTGTCTAAAATGATCGGATTCAGTAGAGATTCAATATTTTATGTTTTATTTCACATTCATAAATGGATATTATTGAACAGAAAGCAAATCTCTGACAAAATAAAAAAATATTTTAGAAATATTTAATTTTCAATTATTAAAGCCCATGATAACAAGACACACACACACACACACACACACACACACACACACACACACACACACACACACACACACACATTTTGTCACATATATTTAAATCATCTACTGTATAGTTAAATAAAATATTTGGTTTTCTTTACTTTAACTTCAGATCAATCAAAATACTGTGTTTTTCACAACATTTTTTTTCCTTTCATTTTAAAATAATAAAAATGTCATAACAGTGAAAATACTCTGGGCTTTAAAGAATTATTGTAAATAATAAAAAAAACAGATTGTGTAATATTGTAAAATGTTAATAGTAAAATATCTAAATTGTACAAATAAATAACAACATGCAACATACATGATGTTGCATTAGAAAAAAAAACATTTATTTTAGAAACATCAGTTTCTTGTTATAGCCAAATAGGAAAACTTTAGATTTTGTTACGAGTAGGCTACATTTTTACATGGTAAATATTTTATTGACGAACAGTTTGTCAATGAAACATATTTAATCATTATTTCGCTATTATCTGTGGACAAACAAAAAAACTATATTTATTTTCCTACTGCTGGTTGTAACGTTGTCTTGTACTGTGTGTCATAAACCCTAGTGAGCTGCCTACATAGACAGCGTTTTAAGGCATTAATAGGCGCGTTCCGAGTCTTGTGTTGCGGCCATTGTGTTGCGCTCAGTCAGGAATCTTCGCTCTTCTCTTCTTCCTTGAGTCTGATTTTTAAGGGAGGAGCTGTAACTCTCGGCAAGATCTAGAGACTGCTTTGGCTGAGGATAACAGCAGGTAGTGAGCTTTTGGACTTATTAAAAGTTTTTTTGCTGGATTTTGAGATATGTATTTATGCAGAGAAAGAGTTTATGAGCGATCAGAGAGTGATGTATGTAGCATCGGGCTAACTGATCTCCGTCCACCCCTCCCTTCGTTATGTGTCTGATTTAAAGGTTGTGCTCTTCATGTTGTTGATCAGTGATGTAGTATGGGTGTGATGGAGCGGTTCAATATGAACTTTATTGGCTGGATGGGTGTATTTTGAGGAGCCTTTCCTCGCCCTGGCTAACTGGCTAACAGGATTAAAGCCGCTAGTGACTTGAGCCTCATAAAGCTGACAAAACAAAATGATGCGCACAATATCACACGGTCCTTTAAGAACATACAGTGGTTTATTAAAATATTAAAAGCTACAGTGAAGTGTACTTAGATGTGCATTACCTCAAGTTGGACTTCAAAAGTCATTGCATCACTACTCTTTATTATTACTTAGCACTTGGTACAAAACAAGTACAAATGTGATTGTATATATGTATGTGACACACACACACGTTGTATTTTCATGTTCTATGGGGACTTTCCATAGATATAATTATTTTTATATTGTACAAACTGTATCTTCTATCCCCTACCCCTAAACCTACCCATCACAGAAAACTTTCTGCATTTTAAAAAAACAGTCAGTGTTGTTGTTCTGTGCTCATAGTTTAATGTTAACCACTGTGATCTGTCTTTAGGACTGAAGGACGGTTAATTATGGATCCAGCATCTCTTCCAGAACAACTGTCAGTTGTTAATGAACAGGTGCTGGACTCATCGGGCAGATCAGTGACCGCAGCTGTTTGTCTGCACCGCTTCCTCTGTTACGGCTCTGAGAGCGCCACTTACAGCACTAAAGAGTGTCCTCTGGGTATAGAGAATGCCTTGTCCCTGATGCAGTTCATTGAGGGGGGGCGAGGCTGTGAGGTGGTGGAGGAGATCAGACGCTTGAATCTGGAGGGCCACGCTGTCCGTCCCAACCCCAGCCTCTTCGCCCTGGCTGTCTGCTCGCAGCATGCAGACTGCAAGACCAGGCAGGCCGCCTTACGGGCACTGAAGGAACTGTGTCGAGCGCCCGTGCAGCTCTTCACATTTGTGCAGTATAAGAAAGAGCTGAAAGAGGGCTCTGGGATGTGGGGCCGGGCTCTGCGGAGGGCCGTGACTGATTGGTACAACAGCCAGGACGGTATGAGCCTGGCGCGGGCCGTGACCAAGTGCAAGCACAGGGCAGGCTGGTCCCACCAGGACCTCCTCAGGCTGTCCCACATGAAGCCAACCAATGACAGTGAGTGCTTGCAAAATGATTTGCTGTGGACAGTGATAGGCTTATGTTTAATCTTATGGAAATAAACCATTTATTGACGTCTAAAGACGATTTTTTGCAATGTCCGTTAAATGATTTCTAACTGCTGTAATATAGATAAAATAAATCTGTAAATAATAGAATAATCCAAGTAATAATAAGTAATAAAAATGCAATGAGGTATATTTTTTTATATCATATAATGTAATTAGATTAAATAGTTTGAATTTATTCTGAGTCCTATTAATATTATCAAAATGAGCTCAACAAGTAAAGTTGTTTATTATTATTATTATTATTATTAACAGTAGGTTGTAGTATTAACTGATCACAGATTTTTTTTTTTACATATAAAAAAGGATGTATAGTCAGAACTAAATGTCTGACTTCTTGGGTCAAAAGTCACATGATGAAAGTTAAGTATGTGTTCTTGTTCTCTACAGCTGTTGCTATTGTTTGCAAATACATCACAAAAGGATGGAAAGGGGTTCAGGAAGCGTATGGTGATAAAGAGATCTCTGAGGATCTGCAGAAGGTTTTTGCATATCTGGAAGCTGTGGAGAAAGCTAAACACTCGACCGATGAACAGGAGCTCGCTCATCTTATTGAGGAGCAGAGGCTGGAAAAAGAGCAGGTTCTGACCAACCACCTGAAGTCCAAAGAGGTCTGAACCACATTTCATTTTGATAAAAAATTATATATATATATATATATATATTAATAAATATGTTAGTTGCTATTAAATATTGCAGTGGTATTGAAATGGGTATCAAGTATTGTGAAATTTTATTGGTACTATCAACTACTGAAATGTTGGTGTTGTGACCAGTGTTGGGGAAAGTTACTTTTAAAAGTAATGTGTTACAATATTGTGTTATTCCTTAAAAAAGTAACTAATTCCTTTACTTTATTACTTTTTATAGAAGTAGTTACTTTTTGCGTTACTTTTTCTCACCTGTGCTGGGCTTGCTTGTTTGTTAAAAAAAAAAGTTATATTTTCCGCATAGGTAAAGGCCCTTTCACACCAAAAGTGAAATGAATAAGCCTCAGGCTGAAGGAAATGCAAAATCATTCCTGTACAGTAGAGGGCGCAGCACAAACAAACTTTTTAGCTGTGCTGCCATTCTGGATCACAGAAGAATAGGATGCAGGAGTTCAACACACTTCAGCAATAAAACAAAAAAATTAAACACAAATGTGATGATTAAATGTGAAGTCATTTTCTCTTATTAGTATAATTGAATTGGATCATCGAAGCTCAGCAGCAAAGACATTGGTTAATAAAGTGAGATTAAATGCATAAAGTATATCTATGTTATTTAACATATTTAGTTATAGACAGGGCCGGATTATCCATAGACGGGATTGGGCGAGTGCCCTGGGGCACCAGCCAATAGGGGGGCACCAAGTGATTAAGATAATGAAGACCTTTAAAATATTTTTCATGTTTTGTATATATATTATTTTTCTGGAAAGGATGCAGTTGAATGAAGAGTTAAAGATACAATATATACAGAGAGAATATAAAATATATGCATATAAAGAATTGCGATTGGGTCAACTGACACTATCGGTTCTGCTGTCGGCACTGGGGAAATTAAGAAAATAGACTTTCTATTTATTATTGCTATATAGATGTTATCATGCAAATTCTATCTTTGCCAGCCGTTTCTATATGAGATAGTATTAAACCATTTGTCTGTGATGCATTTTTGCTATTCGCAATCCAGAAGAGAGAGAGATTTCTGTCACGCGGAGCTACAGCGCGACAGACAGCTTAATGTGTGATGATGGCCAAGAGAACTAAACAAATTTAGAATGGCTGTGATATTAATCTTATTTTATTTTAGATTTGGCTTCCAAGGATTATAAAAAGAAGATATGAAAACTATGCAGTGTTATTTTACATTTCATTACTTTATTAGATGTGTTTTGTAGGCCATATTACTTAATGTTAGTAGACCTTCCTGAAATTAAAGCACTGTTTATTTCATTTGTATCTTTGTTTTATTGTGTATTTATTTGACCATTTGTTTGCACTTTGTTTCTTTGTTCTTAATGTATTTTATCTTATGCATGTAAAACACAAAAAAAATGCCTGCACACTGGTGCATTTACAAATAGATGTTTTATATTCGTTTTGTTCAAACATTGCTGTTTCTTTTGCTATAGATATTTTACTTTTCAGATTATAAAGCAGTGTTAATTATGTTCTTAATTAGGTTTTTTTATTTTTAAAAAATATAACAAAAAGAACCGATAAGAATACCGTTAAAGTAACGGATCAATAAGCAGTATCGGTAAGAGTAGTAATACCGTTAAAACCTTAACGATACCCATCCCTAGTTTTGCTGCTGTGTGTCTCTGGTGCTGAATTCAGATGTTGCTGAACAGCTGGGCACTTCAAATGTGGTCACCCTAGGGCACTGCACTGTGTTAATCCGGGCTTGGTTATAGACTTGGTCGGCATTACTGTGAACGCCCACAAAAACGCCATATTCTTTTATGCCGTGGGAAAACAACCCATTCGTATGAACGCCCGTAGACCTTGTTAGATGCTTTATCTTTACTTTTTGTAATGATTACGATTGATTTTTGCTTGGTGCAATGCTGAAAAGTTGCTGTGTGGCGTTCTGCACCTCTAATAAGTAAAAAAAAAACAGATCTGAAGTTTTATACTGCCGAATAACAGACGGAGCCGTTCGTCAATTCGGAAAGCCTGTGCGATACGTCCATTACAATTAAACATTTGCACTACATGATGATGTATTATTGTAAAGATGAAAAAACAAGAGATTTCATCACTGCAATGGCAAAAGTTTGTTTAACAAAAACGCCAATATAGTCATAAGTTTGTCACGGGACTCGAACTGCGTCAAAAAGCAGTCAACTTATCATTAAAGCAGTTTTCACGCAAGCTATCACAAAGTGTGTGAGGTTATTAATGTACAAAGCATTCATAAGTCTTCTTTATTTTATTATGGGAAGGGCTGGGCTCATGTTTGTGCTTCAAGCTTACAAGCTGATATAGTCACATTACATGTACGACACTTGAATGACATTTTCTCGTCAGAATACATGCTGCTCCTCCAAATATTATATAATAGCCTACTTCATAAATCATCCAGTCTTTCTATGAAGAAGGTTGCTATAAAAAAGCAAAAAACGTTGCTATCAGTAATTTGAGAATAGTATTATGACACTGACGTCAACTCCAAATTTGCTTTGTAAAATGTAAATGTTGAACTAATTCATTCGTGCATGGCTGTAGTAACAAGAAAAACGAATAAATAAACAGATAAAGCTCATGCATGCAAGACAACAGAAAACTGACGAATGTCTAAACTTTATCTAAGCCTGTGTCATTGATGCCAAACAGCTCATCATATAACTGGATATTAGGCTTTTGACAAATGTTTGTTAAACGTGGCACTGCGGTAAATTAACGTTTGACATTAGACTCTGCGCATTTCATGTTTCTATTCTAGCCCAAACAAATACATGAACAAACGCCCTTTGCATTGCACACGCCTCTGCGACCTTAATCCTGATTTCTCTCAACATGGAGGCAGGAGAGGTGTAAGTCAGTACATGGCAAAGCAAAGTAACTTGTGTTACTTATTTGAAAAAGTAACTCAATTATTTTGTTGTATTATTTTTACTAGTTACTTGAAAAAGTAATCTGATTACGTTACCCCAACACTGGTTGTGACAGCCCTAGTTTGAGCATAGAAATGCAAAGTGTAAAGCAACAAAGATAAACTACAGAAAATAAACCCTTTTCTTGTTGTTGTAGCTTTTCTGATTTTTCTGTATATGCAGATTTCTTGCCAGTGAATGTACATGATGAGCGCACCATGAGGCTGAAAGGTCATCTTCATTTTTTTATGAAAATGTAGTTATTGGTTCTTTTCAGGTATGGAAAGCATTGCTAAAAGAGATGCCAGTGGTTGTTTTATTGAAGCATTTGGGTAAGTTGACAGCAGACAAGGTTCTGGCACCAGGAAGTCCGGATGTTGCAGCTGTTTGTGAAAGGATTCAGGATGAGACTGCCCTGAAAAAGGTCAGGTTACAACAACAACATCATCATTTTAAGACAGCATCCAGCAATGCTATTTTGAAATCATATAATTTATTCTATTTATAGCATTGGGACCCTTAAAAATCGTAAATGTCATTGCATTATATAGCAAAAATGTAGAACTATGTGGCACCTGCACATATCAGAACTAACTTTTCGGAGCCGTTTTCCAATGACTTTTAATTAACTGGTGTTTTGGTGATTTTTAGTGGATGTATGAAGTCAGTTCTCCTCAAGTTCACACAGGTGTCCTAACAGAATAACCACAGGTGTAGTTCATCACATTAACTATGAACATTATAGTAATAATATATTTATTGTTTTATAATCACAAACCCAACAAACTTATTTTTATGATATGGTTTGCTTGGAAAGTTATCTTTCTTTAAAATAAATGACGCTTTGTTTGTTATTTTGTAATAATAATAATAATAATAATATTAAATAATATGTTTAATGTCTAATTTAGTGACATTCATATTAGAGCTGCACGATTCTGGATTAATTGAGAATCACGATTTCTTTTTGTTTAAAACAAGATCACGATTCTCCCATGATTCTAAATGGACAACTAAACAAAATAACATGTACATTTACTAGAGGTTCTGACAAAATGTTAATTGCTGCAGTCTATTTTAATTTAAATTAATGTTTTATATATATTTGGTTTGAATTAATGATTCAATGACATAAATACTTAATTTGTTTCATTACTGGACGAATCAGTGTTTTTGAATGGATCTCTTGAATGAATGATTCAATGACTGCGTTTAACTCCTTGTTTTTGACAGAGGGAGCAAGTCTACTCAGTATGTACACTTCAGGCAGATCCATAGACCACAATGCAACATGATAGCAACATCACAGAAGATTGTGCTTAATTTACCCTCACCCCACACAACTCTGGTGTATGATATTGGAGTTATTTTGACATTTGACCGCATAATACTTGTAGCTACCTTAAGCTGACTAGAATAGTTTATTGTATTGTTATCATTTTCTTTTGTGTAATTTTTTTTTAGAATTTCTCCAACAGCACAAGCACACATACAGGCCTATTGAATGGTGCATAAAACAAATTCATAAGGAAACAAACGGTAAATAATAAATCAGCTCTATTGCGGATTCTAAGTGATAAAGGGCTTAGAGCATTCCATTTAAACACATTGCAAGGGTTCCACCAGTAGTGAGCACTCGTGCAACATAAGCAATGATGTACATACTTTTTGTGCGCAAAAATCAAACAAAATTAACGACTTTGTTCAACAGTCTCTTCTCGTCTGTGCCCGTCTCCTACGATGTTGACGTAGTGTAAACAGTGCAGCACTTCCGAGTTCTACGGCAGAACAGCGGCTCAACCATTGGCTAGCTCCTGCGTCAGCATCACACACATACATCGTGGTGCTCACGTGAACAGCGTCGGCCAATGGTAAGCCAGCGTTCTGACCATAGACTGTAAAAAAATATGGACGTAGTGTCCGTGACGTCACCCGTAGGTTTCCGAAGAGCATTTTTGAAGCTTAAAAGCCGGCTGTTGCCGTCTTGGCAGCGCGTCACAGCGCATCACTCCCGGATAACTGAAAATGGGCAAAGAGGCGGGACGTGGATGGAGCTGAGATGCCTAGTTGCTGAAACCACACCTGCCTAGGTCGACCATTGTGGCAATCCAACTGTCACTCAAGTGGCCACGCCCTTAATTATGCAGAACTTCAATATAATTTAAACGGATGAGTCATAAAAAAAATTCACCCCCCTCAGAGTTGTCACGAAGGGCAAAATTAGCTATATAGACCAAAACCATTTTTTGTACCAGGCTGTAAACATATTTTTTTCTGCTGTAAAGTTGGGCATTTTAACATGGCAGAGATACAGATTTGACTCCCTTTTGGAGCCTGTCTCTGGCGGCCAGTCGATGAATTGCACTTCCGTGATGGTTTCAAGAGAGACCGCGGGAGGTTGCCACTTGGTTCTGACGTAGCGCTGCACTGTATTGACTACGTCAACAGCGTAGGAGACTGGCACAGATGAGAAGAGATTGAGTAAAGTCGTTATTTTTGGGTTTTTTGTGCACAAAAAGTATTGTCGTCGCTTCATAACATTAAGGTTGAACCACTGTAGTCACATGGACTACCTACCTATCTGAGCCTTGAAAGTGGTAATTAAATTGCTCTCTATGGAGGGATCAGATTTAATCAAAAATATCTTAATTTGTGTTACGAAGATGAGCGAAGGTCTTACGGGTTTGGAACGATAAGAGTGTGAGTGATTAATGACAGAATTTTCATTTTTGGGTGAAAATTCAACTCAGCCAAACAACTCAGAAAATTAAACTCAGCCAAACACACAACAGTCACTTGTTGCCACCTACTGGTGTAATGATGTAATTAATACAATCTTTATTTGAAGTTTCAAGTTACTTTCAAAAAGTGGTTTGCTGTATTTTGATATAGCTAGCGCTAGACATCAGAGTTTATATCCAAACTATAATCTTTTATTCCAGTACTTCTGTGATAATCTTAATTATTGTAAGACTGTGTGTCTTATACTGTGTGTAAAGATTGAAAAGATTGTTTGTGGAGCTGTTTTATACCTATACATGACAACTGCTCTCTCTGGCTCAGTGGCAGATTTGGATGTCCGGGTGTGATTTTATTAAGTGTTTAATAGATATAGCAGAATCGTTGTCATTTAGGAATAAGATCGCGTGGGCGTTTGAATCGAGATTGCGATCTTTTAACGATTAATCGTGCAGCTCTAATTCATACATTTGAAATGAAATATAACATGTCTAAATACTTACATATAATATAAATGTTTACATTTAAATTTTCAACGTGTGTGTTATTTCAGGCAAAAACACAGCCGTTCAACATTCTTGTGGCATCTGAAAACTATAAGAGAGGTCATGGGAAGCGTAGCAAACTGAAATGGGAGCCGGACGGAGACATTGTTCAAGCCCTGGACTGCGCCTTCTGCAAAACTATTTCAGTGAGTGACACCTTGAAGTAAGCTGTGTATCGCATTTGTTTTCGAGGTACTATAGAAATTAAATTCTGATGTTAACCTGTGACTCTTTATGTCTCCAGAACGTGGAGCCCACAGGCAAGCGGTTTTTGGTGGCAGTTGATGTAAGTTCTTCTCTGAGCAGCGTGACGCACGGTAGCTCCATCAGCACTGTGGCAGTAGCAGCGGCAATGTGCATGGTAAGACTACACCACTGCAAACTTATTCAGATCCTCTTCTAGAAATACAGTGAAGTCTGTAAAGAGCCTGAAGTCGTATTTTAAGCTAACATTTTGTCCTTAGAGGAAGTGTGTGTGGCTGCATATTTCACATTCCTTGCATATTCCTTTTCTGACGGGACGCTCTAGTCTTGTAAACATCAATAATTGCTTTTCCAGTGCTTTGCTCTCATATGTGAATCATGTAAAGAAATTTTAGACACTTTAAGTAGAATGAAATTTTGATTATATCCAACCAAGAACTTACAAACCCAATTAAATCAAGACTTTTGTGACTTTTAGTTGATTTTTGTTAGATTTGAGGCTGTCTGTATGCTAGTTCAATTCTAAAAGTGGACAAAATGAACATTTAGCAGATACACATTTAACCCTGTAAATAAGGATGATATATGAAATAATAGTCAGAAAAATCACTTCTTTTTTTTAAATGTAACAAATATTTATTGAACGTTTAAAAAAAAAAATAGAAAAATAATTCTAAAAATAAATTTTGCACATGTTCTTGTACATCAGGCTTTTTTATGGCTCATATTGTATGATATAGGAGAATATGAGAATATTTAAATCCCAAACAGAACAAAAATATGCAATATGCTGCAGTTGCTGATATTTATATGGCCAAAAAGGAAGATAAAATTCTGAAAGCTTGTAATGTAAATCAATGAGATCTTTATAGCAGTATAGCAGACAAAAAAATGCATATAAATATCAGTTGTGACTCTATATCTGTCAATAATATGGTGCAGTAAGATATTTATATGCTTAGTTTTATGATCAAAGTTCTGTAGTTTTATTGTGGGGGGCGAAACATATAATGTAATACAGCACAATTATGATTGACAGATAAATGTTTCTGACATATCATTTAATACTCCTATTTTAACATGATATTTTTTAAATGATGTATGGATAATCAAGTAAACCTAAGTTGCTTCAGTCCAGTAAATGTTCATCTTGAAATATTGCTAACAATATAAAAGTTTCTTTTGTTTCTTATGTTTACTTTAAAAAAAATCAGTAAAGATTTCACAGCAAAAATAAATGTGAACCACAACCTGCAGGTGGACATTTTTACAATTATACTAAAAGGCCTTTTACTTGATAAACAAAGTATAAAAAATGAGTTTAATATAAAAATATCAAAATGTGAACTACCAAAGATATTTAATGGTTCTCTTTTTAATTGCAGGTAATTGCACAAACAGAGCTAAATGCACAGATTGTGGTTTTCTCTGAAGGAAGTGTTCTTCCCTGTACTGTCTCTTCTGATATGACGCTTATGCAAGTAGCAGCACAGCTCATCCAGGTAAGAAGATCTTGAGAAAACATTTCATGCTATATAATGAATTATTACATTCTACTACATCTGTAATCATAATCTACATGTGACTTCTCTCTAGACTCCTGGTGGCAGTACAGACTGTGCCTTACCCATCACTTGGGCCTCAGAGAATGAGAAAACTGTGGATGTCTTCATCATTTTCACCAATAATCAAACGCTTGGGAGGGAAAATCCAGCGGAAACACTGAAGAAGTATAGACAAGTGAGTGCAACTTGAAAGGGAATGTAGCAATGTGTTTTAGCTTATTACACTGTTTAGGGGTGTCCCCTAAGGATTTACATAGTCGAATCAGAATTGTCTTGCCTATAGTCGACTGATAGTCAAATCGTGTGTGTGTGGGGAACATTCGTAAAACGATTCCTCATAACATTTTAAAGCCACGATGTACCGAACATCACACAAAGATATAGAAGAAAATGTAAAAAAACATTTTGGATCAGTAAACCTAAAACATAACAAATAAATAACTGCAGAAAGGCCACACTGCAGACAGAATTTGCATTTCACATGTCTGCAAATCTAATTAAATCGGCTAAATTGCCTGTGCGAGCGGCTCTAAGTACAGCGCAACATTGATGCACCGAAAAACAATCAAAAATTAATTTGCAGAATTAAATTAGAACAGAATATACCTTTCTAATAATTAAAAAAAAAAAAAACGAAAAATAAGTCAGAATCAAGTCACAAGGTGTAGAACAAATGTGTGCAAAATGCTTAAAGAACATATATTCAAAACACAAGCCACAAATAGTTAAATTAGATAACCCTGAGTGATCAAAAAATAAAATAAAAATAAAGAAATTATTAAAATAACGAAAGTATAGCCAGAATTGTCAACTTTGTCTTTTTAACTGCAGAGACGACAATAATCGCTAAACTGGAGTGGCAGTCTTTTAGCTAAACATGTCAACAGCATCCAAAAATCAATTTAGATTTAAATCTAAATTCTACCTGATCGAAAAAAAAATCCAACTCCTGTGTCCGTTTGAGTATTTTCAGATTTTGTGCGAGGAAAACCGGTAGTTCTATGTGAAATCAGACATTAGCCCATTTCACACAGCAATCCCGGGAAATTTCCGGGAAATTACCCGAATGACTTCACCGGTAAATACACAAATATGCTGTTCATACAAGCAATGGCATTCTGGCTTTTTACCGGTAAGAGACCGTTCACACATCAGCACCAAAATACCGGTAAATTCTGTGATGTCAGTCATCTTTAAACGTCATCTTTTTGCTGTTGTCTTCATTCGCCCGCATTAGAAGAAGCACTTTAGTTTCACTATCTGCTCAATTTGACAACATATTTTGACGTCTGAGTAAAAGGCATAAGGGGATGATCAGATAGAACGCGTGTTTGCTCTTAAAAACACGAAAAGCACGTAATAGTATCAAACTGCAGAGCGCAACGCTGATGAATGGAAAAGAAGGCTGGGTCTCGAGCACGACACGTTGAAAAAGCTGCGAGACGCGGCACAACGGTCAACGATGATCATTTAGCGCATATTTAAATAGAAAAACTATTAAAAACCTTACTGTAAACAGCGCGGAGTAATCACGTAATCTCCATAAGGGGCTACTGAGCACCCCCATATAGCCAAAATGGCATGATCCTCGTTTCATAACACCTCGGCGAAGATTCGACTGTGAGATTGGTAGTCGAATCAGGCTCCTCCTATCGAAGCATCGAATCTTCGACTATTCGGGGTCACCCCTAACACTGTTATATTATTTGCTCTCTGTAATATGTTTTAATAAGGCTGGCAATTTAACACAAATTTAGTGCAATTAATAAAAAAAATTGATTGTGTTCAATAATATGGAAATATACTGATACATTTTACACTGTCTAAATATAATTTTCTTCAAGTTTTTGAAAGAAGTCTCTTCTGCTCACCAAGGCTGCATTTAATCAAAAATACAGTAAAACAGTAATACTGTGAAATATTATTACAATTTAAAATAACTGTTTTCTATTTTACTATATTTTAAAATGTGATTTATTCCTGTGATATCAAAGTTGCATTTTCAGCATCATTACTTCAGTGTCACATGATCCTTTAGAAATCATTCTAATATGCTGATTTGATGCATTTATTATTATTATTAATGTTGAAAACAGTTGAGCTATTTAATATTTGTGTGGAAACTATGATACTTTTTCCCCAGGATTCTTTGATGAATAGAAAATTCAAAAGAATAGCATTTGTCTGAAATGGAAATCTTTTGTAACATTATAAATATCTTTACTGTCAGTTTTAATAAATTTAATGCATCCTTGCTGAATAGAAGTGTTCATCTTTAAAAAAAAAATGACCCCCAAACCATACACAATTAGTCTACAATTAGATTAATTGGCTTATCATGTTTGTGTTTTCTTTCTTTCTTTCTTCTTTTTTTTTTTTTTTTTTTTTTTAGAAAAGTGGTTTATTTTCCAAACTGATTGTGTGTGGAATGATTGCCAACTCCCTGTCCATCGCGCACCCTGAAGACCGTGGCATGCTGGACATCTGCGGCTTTGACTCGCAAGCAGTCGATGTCATCCGTAACTTCGCACTTGATGTCATTTAAAAGCTTTTTGTTTTGTAGCATGCAGCCAGTTTTCTGAAGGACAACGGGACATTGATGCACCCCGCGTCAACATGCAAAAAAAAGACAGTTCTTGCATTTTAATTAGATAATCATGTTGTTTGATTTTACGGTTTGGAATCAAGTCCAAGTATAATTCAATATCCAGCAGGCTGGATTGGTTGCAGTGAAAATCAAGAGGAGCAAATTAATGAAGTAACTGATCTTTATTCAGTATATCCTTATGATTTTAACCTGGTCAAATGAAATGTTTGCTTCTTCAACTAGGCTCTTCTTGGGAAGTACGTCTTTTACACGATTTTTTGAAAAGTTGAAAAGTTCATGCATGTCACAGACCTTCATTGGAAGTAATAGTCTATATTTTTAGAGGCCTTGCTCATTGTGTAAAGTCTTCATTCATGCTTTGTTCTGTGTAATGAGATGTTATAAAATATTACACTTTGAGCTGAAAGTGCACATATAGCTCTTCCATAAAAATTTGAGAGAAATATGAAGCAAAATACATTTGCAAGGTCATTGAAATGGAAATCGAGCAATTTGACGTTCTTTCTGTTTAATGTAGCCTACGTTTACACGACAACAATGTACTAAAAATGGAAAAGCGTTTTCCGCGTACAGACGACAATGATCCCCATTCACACGGATCCGCAAATAAATTTTTTTTTAAAAACGCTGTATTCTGCTGCCAGGCCAGTAGTTGACGATGTCACCTTTGTAAAGAAACACATGCGCGTGAGCATGATGTCACAGTTGTTGTTTTTTTTACAGTTTACACAGAGATGATAACGGTGTCGTTTTCAAAAACTTGCACTTTGAAACCCGTTTTTAAACGTTTGCATTTTCAGGCCCCCAAAACGTCGTGTAAATGAACGACCAAAACGCATAAAAAAGTTTCCCATTTATAGTTGAAAACGGTGTCGTGTAAACGGACCCTAAGCTACTAGACTTGTCAGTAATGTTTATTGTTAAAATACCTCGTGTTTTGTGGTCCAGTAACTTGATGTTTGATATATGAATGCAAATAACTTCTTATTATGATTCAAGAGAGGCACTTCAGTCTATTTAAGACTTAACTGAATGTTTTACAGTTTACTCTTTGGTGCACTTTTGATGAACTAAATAACACACACACACACACACACACACACATATATATATATATATATATATATATATATATATTCCAAAATTGAGAAAAAAAAGAGGTATGTGCATTGAGTGGTAGAGCTTGTTAATGGATCTTGATTCTAGATTAATTTATGTGTAGAAAGTTGCATTTTCTGTTGCTCTTTGTGCCTCTTAAGGTCAAATCAAGGTTATAAGTTTGCTAACGCTGCTAGGATAATAATTATGTTAAAGAAATGTAGGCACAAACTAACAAACACTAAAATGTCTGTAGACAGTTACTACCTGTTACTTCTAAGATACAAAACTGAATGTACCTTTGTTCTACTTGTGTAATATTAGAGTTAATTTAGATCTAAACCTCTTGAAGTATGGGATAAATAAATATGACAAATAATGAAAGACTATGCTCTCATGGATGTTACAAATTGAGGATACAAATTGAAATTAATTTGCTATAGTTGTATTGAATTTGACCCTGTAGTAACATGATAGCAAGTTACCAAAGTTTGTTTATTTATAATTTTTTGTTTATATTGTTCAATACCTTTCTTTCATAAGGTGACATCATAATGTTTATTAGCACAACACTAAAAACTGAACGTATTTTTAGCCTTTAAAGCCAAAATTGCTGTTTAAATTGATAATACATGTTTCCTCTTGCCAATTCTGTCTAAAAAAAGATGTTCTGTTAATAACACATTAATTATAAATTAATAAAGAGCCTTTTGAGAGTAATTTGTTTGTTTATACTCCTTTACTCTGAAATGTTACTATTCAGGCTATATCATAGCAAGTTTGTGTAATGTAAAATATGAATTTAACATTGATCAATCATGTTATTGCAATCGAGATACTGTGTTAGTTGTGTGTGTGTGTTTTTTTTTTTTTAAGAAAACATGATAGGCTAAAAATAATTGAATATAATAAGAAGATAATTAGGAACTGAACTACTTAAGAAATACTTATTTTCCCCACAACATTTCAGATATACAATGAATAAAGAATTATTAATAAGCAAAGACTTCCTGGCTTTACAAAAATAAAAAATTATAGACTCAAAGTTATTAAGGTCTTTCTGACGTTATGTGAAATTGAGTTTTTGTTTGTATTAATATAATAGAAACTTTTTGTAACGTTCATATTAGTGAATTATTCAGTTAATACTTGACAGAGGCTGCTCGATTTAGATGCCCCGGACTTGCCTGTCCTGTGCATGCGATTCTTAAATACTTTTTAATACATAACTTCTATTCGCATGTGAATAATCCCTTTACTGAATCAGCATATATTGTCCCAATTGCGGCTAAAGCGCAACAAACATGATAATAAAGCTTTTAAATGCATTAATTTTACATAGGCACTATTCGAAGCAGCCCTGTGCTGAGAAGTCGCGGGGTCTTAAATAAAACACTCGTAATGAGGAGGCGCGATCATGGCGGACGTGTTGAGTGTTCTTCGCCAGTACAACATCCAGAAAAAGGAGATCGTTGCGAAAGGAGATGAAGTTATTTTCGGAGAATTCTCCTGGCCAAAAAATGTCAAAACTAACTATGTCATTTGGGGGTATGTGTGCGCTTGTTCTGCTCAGTTGTTCGTGTTGTTTTGAGCTGAGCTGCTTTAGCTGCTAATGCGCTACTTACTGATGGACTCGTGTGGAGAAACTCGTGTTGTGTTGAAATGCTCATGAAAAGGAGAAGCCGTACTGTATCTGTAAGCTAGTGTAAATGCATATATAGATACCGATAGATTATAACTAATATTTTGGCTGTTCCTTAAAACCCACTGAGTTGTTTTCCTAGACAACATTGTAGGCTTCACTGATGCTGCGCAACAACTTCTCATTTGTTACTGTTGAACCATTACCAATTGGTCTGATTGAAAGTTTAAAACTTAATCAGTCATTAACCACTAACTTGGTACCACAAAATAGGATCTAAAAATTACAAAGTATGTTTTTTTTTAATTTTTTTTTTACATGCTATACCTTGAAGTACATTGGAGTAGCATGTAAACAACATAGTGCATGAATATTTTGAGACATATGGTATCTCAAAGTACTGTGATGTTTCCATCTAATATTATCACTGTAACATAGAACCACCACATTGTTTTTTTTTTTTTTGTAAGATTCTGTAATTGTTCACGGACTGCAGGTGACCAGGTTAAGTTAGTTAAGCCACCTGATCTCATTTGATGTGTCCTATCTAGGGTTCATACACGATTGCTGCGTTTTGTAACGTGTTTTGGTGGAAATGTATGTATCATAATGAAAGGGTCTAAAACTATTGGCTTGCAGGTTCAGTTAGTTCTTCATTTTTGTCTGGTAATTATAAGTGTCACCAGAGAGCGCACTTGTCAAATGTTTCTCATGTATAGTGTAGGGGTTGAAAAATCTTTAACCAACAATTAATTTACAAAAAAAAAAAAAAAAAATTAAGATTCCTCTTTACATTGAAATTATGCTATTCTAATTTAGCTATAATTTCATTTCAGCATTTGATATGCATGTGTTTTTACCATCTTTAAATTAGTGTGATACAGCAGGCTATATATATACTGTATATACAGTACTGGTAAAAAGTTTGGAAAATTACTATTTTTAATGTTTTTGAAAGGTCTCTTATTCTCATCAAGCCTCAATTTATTTGATCAAAAATACTGGAAAAAAACAGTAATATTGTGAAAAAGTATTACAATTAAAAATAATTTAATATACTTTAAAATATAATTTATTTCTGTGGTGCAAAGCTGAATTTTCATCAGCCATTACTCTAGTCTTCAGTGTCACATGATCCTTCAGAAATCATTCTAAACAATAAGAACAGTAATGTTTCCAAACTTTTGACCTGTACATATATTAGTGCTGTTAAATCGATTAATCGCATGTAACACAAAAGTTTTTGTTTACATAATGTGTGTATATATGTATGTGTGAAACAAAAACTTTTATGTTAGATGCGATATGTTTTAGGGCTGTCAAGCAATTAATTGCATCTAAATTAAAGTTTGTGTTTACATAATGTGTGTGTACTGTGTATAATTATGTATATTTGAATACACACAAATCCGTGTATACATGTAAGAAATGTTTGCATGTACTTCAATATATATATATAAAAAATTTTTTTTTAAATTCTTAAATATATACATGCATGTGTGTGTATTTTTATATATATATATATATATATATATATATATATATATATATATATATATATATATATACATAATTATGCAAAGTACACACGTGTAATCACTTATTTTGGATGCGATTAATCGTTTGACAGCACTAGTTTTTATATATATATATATATATATATATATATATATATATAAACATGCAATTTAATGTCATTACAGAACTGGAAAAGAGGGACAGCCTAAAGAGTACTACACTCTTGACTCCATTCTTTTCCTGCTCAACAATGTGCATCTTCCTCATCCGTCCTATGTGCGGAGAGCTGCAGTAAGTAAAAATATTTTTTTTATATGTATGTAATTTATACCAGTTTTTTTTTTTTTTTTTTTTTATCTTTTAGATGCCACGGACCCCCATATATGATCATTTTCGTGCGGGGGACCCCATATCCTAAAATGCAGATTTTAATTAAAGCTTAGTTCACTGTCTATAAACAGGAAATATTGTCGTCTTATATTTTCTTTCATAATGTAGCTTGTGTGCACATTTTGTACTGGTGATTGGAAAGTAAAAGGTAAAGCTGTTCCTCTGATTGCAGACAGAGAACATCCCTGTTGTAAGACGACCCGACAGAAAAGACTTGTTGTCCTATCTCAATGGAGAAAGCTGTAAGTGTGATGAGAAATTACAGACATTACAGTATTCAAGATCATTACTAAAGGAACATAACTAGTTATCTGTTTGTAATTAAAGTGACATTTATTTCAATTTTACAGCGTCATCAACGAGTATCGACAGAAGTGCGCCCATTGAGATTGGTCTACAAAGGCCGACACAAGGTGTGTGGATTTTCTTTTTTGATCATGTTCTCATCATGCAAAATCAAGGCCATAATTCGGTCATTATTCCAGGGCATGTGATAAAAGTCTGAAACATAGTTTGAAAAGTTTTGTTTAAAGATTTGAAGAAAAGTGAAAAGTGCCTCTAATTGACGATTGTTTTAACAGTTAAAAGGGCAGCGGATGAAGTGTCGTCAGAGGCTAAAAAACCTCGGGTTGAGGTAAGAAACATTTTAAAACTTTAACATAGAAGTATTTCTTGGCTTTCCATCTAAATTCTTTGCTTACGTTTAGATTGCTGAAAAGCAGCCCTCTGCTTGACACTTGTGATTTATGCATGTGATCCTCAGGATGAAGAGCGTGTGCGTCTGGATAAGGAGCGTCTGGCGGCTCGTCTCGAGGGTCATAAAGAAAGCATTGTGCAGACAGATCAGATCAGGTATGATCAAACTGATTAGAGATCGACCGATATATCGGTTTCCCAATATTTTTCCCGATTTTTAAGCATTTTCCCATAATCGGGTATTGGTTTTGTAATATTGGATTCACCGATAAATGGCGCCATCTTGTGGACGTTTTGAGAATTGCGTACAAGCCCGCCATTAAAGCACTGAGTGGTAAAATAACTTGCATCCCTTAATTAATAAACTTTATTTAACACAACAGCCAGTAATGTACAAATGAGATATGCACAAATAAGAGACTGTTATGTAGTTTAAACTTGGCGCTAAAAATAGAGACGAACTCACGGAGTCACGTAATCCATCATGTCCCAATAAAGACGTAACTGTACATGAATTAAATAAAACCACCATGAATGAGTGCATGTTGGAAATAAAAGCGCTGAATTTATTTCTCTCTCTCTTTCTCTCTGTGTTGTCTATGCTCGTCTCGTGAAGTCGCATTCATAGCCGTTCACTCACCGGGTTGTTGCTCCAGCATGGTCATCGTATGTAACTTTTAACAAGACCCACTCGTTTAAAACTCCTTAAATTATATTAACGTCTGCTATATAATATTTATATAATAAACATCTAAATAATTACAGCTCTGTGGAAATGAATTATTAGGCCTATATCCGCTAGAGACATTCTGTGTAAACGCATAGCTGAAAACAGCATTCTGTCATCAGCAGGTATTTCAAAATCTAGACCGACAAAAACTATAAAATGTATTAATAATTCTGATAACATGCCAGATGAGATGGACTGTTTTGTTTATTTTTCTGACAATGTTTTCGTATTCCAGAGAATATTCCAGTGCGTTCTGTTCTCTTCAGCCTATTAAACAACACAGAAACCTTTTAAAACGAATGCTTATTTACTGTATGCTTATATTTATGGGGAGTTGATAGACTCACCTGTCATTTGTTCTCCATTTGAAAACATTAGACTTTGTAAATTTATTTAGCCTGTTGTTAATATGCTGTTGTTACAATATATAATTGTGAAAAACAGAAATAACACAATAAATAAATATCGGTTCTATATATTGGTTATCAGGCACGTAAACATGCAAATAATCGGTATCAGTTATAAAAAAAATCAATATCGGTCGATCTCTAAAACTGATCAAGTTTTTTAAAGTGCCCCTTTTATGCTTTTTTGGATATTACCTTTCATGCAGTGAGTAATATAGCTGTTTGTGAAAGTAAAAAGTCTGCAAAGTTTCAAAAACCAAAGTGCAGATAAATGGAGAAAGAATTGATTCTGAAATGTATTGTCAGTAATTCCAGTCTTACTTCCTGCACGAACCTACTTTGCATTTTTTGCAAAGTAACTTACAAATTTGCATAATGCCTGCTTATGGTATTCATTTGCTGCTCGCAAACAACGTCTACTTTGACCCGCCCTCAAACACTGTAGTTGTAGCTGAGTTCAGTTTGTGTTGACATGTCAGATCAAATTCATGTTTGACACGCTCATGTCAAATTCCAGTTTAGTTTAGTTTAGTTTCTGACATGCGCTGTAAGTGACCAATCACAACAGACTGGGTCATTTGACCGATCAGAGCAGAGTAGGCTCATAGAAAGGAGGGGTTTAGAGAGACCAAATCTTTTTATTGAACCGTTTTAGACACTATAAGAAAAGAGATGACACTGCAATGTATGTTATGAGAAGATTAAAGGAAAAATTATATATATATATTTTTTTCTCTGTCTTTGATGCGTGTAAACCTGTTGTAGGAGACCTCCACAACAAAATTAGGAGCCTTTAAAATGGCTTAATTGGAGCACTTTATCACTGACTATGGGAGTTCACAATACATACAAAGGGTCTTTCAGTCAAGTTCATAAATGCAATGCAAATGGTGATTAATGGATTCTCTAAAAAGTGTTTTATATTTTAAATGTAATTCCTGTTTTATAAAGCTGTGCTGTATATTGAATATAGTCAAAGTTATAGTCAGTCAAAACTGATTTTTGTGCATATCGATTGAAATCCGATTATATTTAGCAAGTGTGAACGGCAAAAACTCACATGAAATACCATTTTTACAAATCCGTTTCGAGCTACATTCATATGTGGTTTGAAATCCTATTCAAATCTCATTTCTGGAAATCTGTTTCAGTCTGACTGCTCTGATCGAAATTTGTGCGGTTTATGTGCCTTTCTCACGCTGCGTAAAGCATGAACATTAGGGATGCACCGAAATGAAAATTCTGGGCCAAAACCGAAAATTCTGGATACACTTGGCCGAAAACCGAAACAGAAAATTACTTTTTTAAAATAATTATTCATTTATTTTAAATTTGTTTTTTGTATAATTGTATTATTATTAGATGTTTTAATTAAATTCAATAATTTTACTGAATCTGAATTAAAAAAAATACAAGCAAATAAAATAACCACACTTTTATTTAAAGTAACACACAATAATTAGACAGAAAATAGGCCTATATTCAAATAATATTAAATATTAATATTAGTGCTGGGGAAAAATTAATCGTGATTAATCGCATCCAAAAATAAAAGTTTGTGTTTACATAATATATATGTGTGTACTTTGTATAATTATGTATATAGAAATACACACACATTCATGTATATATTTTATAAAAAAAATTATATTTATATATAAGATAAATTGCATATACATGCAAATATTTTTTAAATATATACATGCGTGTGTGTATTTATATTTTTATATATAAATTATACACAGTACACACACACACACATATTATGTAAACACAAACTTTTTTTTGGATGCGATTAATCACGATTAATTTTTCCCCAGCACTAATTAATATCAACATATTAATATCAATCTATTATTCTATATTATACTATTCAGATTTAAGATTTATTTTTTGACCAATTATCAAAATAATATATAGTCCTAGAAAACTATTATTATCAGAGCATGTGAGCAGAGAGCGAGGAGTGGGTCAGTGAATGAGAGGGTAGCGTCATTTTACCCCAGCATGGCTATACCATACCATATTACAGCACAGTAGGGCTAGTGCAAACAGAAACAAGTCTAGAGAAATGTCATGTCTGCACGCGGCGCACACACGGAGCGGAACACAGAGCAGTCGTTTCGAAGCTGTGCATCTTCGGAAGCGGAGCCGCTCGTAAAGTTACAAAACATGCTGCGAGAGAGTGAAACCTGATCGCCGAACACGGATGGGTGGGGCGGCATATTTTCGGCTCATATTTTCGGCCTTTTTTCTCTTTCGGCCAAAAACCAAAAATGCCATTTTCGGCCGACAATTTTCGGCGGCCGAAATTTCGGTGCATCCCTAATAAACATCAGACGTTGTTATAGGAAACATGCTGAAAGTCGCTGCAGAAACAAGGTTGTGTTGTTGCAAAGTGCCGGACGAGCAGAAAATTATGATAATAACGAAGACATGTTTTGAAACCTGCGGAGACGAGAGCGCGAAATAAAGCCACTCATACCAGCAAGTTTCTGCCGCTGCCTCATAAGACACAGTAGTCCAGCACAGCAGCTACACATTGTCTTGTAAATAAGACAACATCTGTATTGCAAACTCCTCAAAGTTGCGGTTGTTGTTGTTGTTGTTGTTGTTGACGTATACCTACCAACGCAACACCATTGCCATAGAAACCAATGCAGATATTCCAGAAAACGAAAAAGCAGCATGGACACACGAATCTGATCTGAACAGTTGCTATTCACAATGTGGACAATCAATAATTTTAGATCAGATTCCAATCGGGTATACAATCAGATTTGGACTGATAGTGTGAACATAGCCTTAGTTGTGAACTGCTTATTTCTCCTAAATTGAGGCTGAGAGTCCCTCAGTTTAGCTAATCCTATTTCTACTGATCTTAGGTCTCTGTCAGAAGCCATGTCTGTGGAGAAGATCGCTGCTATCAAGGCTAAAATCATGGCCAAGAAGCGTTCTACTATCAAGCCTGACCTGGACGATGACATCACCCAGAAACAGAGGAGCTTTGTGGATGCAGAAGTAGACGTGACCAGAGACATTGTGAGCCGAGAAAGAGTGTGGCGGACGAGGACGACGATTTTACAGAGCACCGGCAAGGTAAGCGGAATCACCCTAATTTTCTTGACTTGACAAAACAAAAACAAGGGCTCTTTAACATTAACCACTATTAAAAAAATAAATGCCATCATGGTCCCTGAACTTTCCTACCATGAGAGCAATTAAATGTTGTAATCTCTATTCAATAATTAACTTGTTGCCACAGTAATATCTTTAAAATTAATTCAATGCATTAATCAATATATGTAATTCAGTTAAAAATAACAATCAAATTGTTTATCCAGTTAAATTGAATTGTTCTGAATTTGCTAAATTTGCTGCTGAATTGCAACAAAAAAAGTGAAAATATTTCAAGTTGTTAAACTATGTACACACATGCATCAGATGAATCTGTTCATTGTGTGTGAAAATTAGTGATGCACCAATACCAACCAGTATCTGTATCGGGCCCAGTACTGCACTTGTGTACTTATACTCATACTCATTAAAATGCTCCGATACATCCGATACCACTCAGCGTGTACAGTACAGTACAGTGCTTGTGACGAAACCCAGACAACAAAGCAAACAGAGAGCAGAATGGCTATATCAGAGAAGGATGTCTATGAAGTAATACGCGGAGTGGATTGAGCGTGCAGCGACACAGGTTTTGAGATTGCGAAGAAAAACAGATTAGACAACTAAACAAAATAACATAACTAGAGGTTCTGACAAAATGTTCATTGCTTTAGTCTATTTAAAAAATGTTAATTTGAACGAAATGATGAAAAAAATTATTTGAATGGAGTAGGGATGCACGATATTATCGGTACGACATCGGAATCGGCCGATAAACGCTTAAAATATAAAAATCGGCATTAGCTGATATAACGTGTTGATATGCGCCTGCAATAACTCACGTGTGCAAGGAGTGCTATAGCGATAAGATCATGTCAACAGTGTGGTCATTCTTGAAGTGAACTTGTATGTCAACAAGCAAATACATTACATGTATGGTGATTTATTTTGACAGTTTTTAAATGCTGCCTTGAATTTGTGAATGCGCATGCAGATGGACATATTTCATATACTCTAGTGCTCTAAACATGGACCAGCGTGTATGCGCACATATTTAATCATGTTGTCTTCAAATAAAATCTCTGTGCAAATAAGGACACTGATACAGCTGTACGTCTTTTCATGAACGCGATGACACGATTGATTATTCTGATACACAGAAGACAATAATGTAGACCGAAAATTCTAAGATTGGGCAAAAAAGTAACTTCGTTCTTTCTGTGTTAAACTGACGTGTCATTTGTTCAGAGACTAGTGATATTATTGGTTGTTGTCTCCCCACAGCATCATTTTGTGGGCCTTCGCAAACCTGTATTAATTCTAGTGTGGAATTTTTCTGCAATATTCACTTGTCATGACAGTAAAATATTGTATTCTAAGTCAATCTACTGCAGTATTTCCTCTCTCAGTTAGTAGAAAATGTGGTTAACACCCTGTCATGCATTGGGAAAAAAATACCGTCATATACCGCGAAAACCAGTATAATTTAAAAAAAAAAAGGTGATATAAATTTTTGGCCATACCGCCCAGCACTAACGTAAGCTTGTCGTGTACTACATTGCCTAATCGTAAGCTTGTTCAGAAATGGTGACAACTTGATGAATTAAAAAAAAAACGTCTTTCTCATTTTCTCAAAATAACGTCATTTAAATAAACAAATATTTTAGATACTATGAGAAAAGGGCCCAAATATTCGAATATAATATTTTTGGAAAATGCCCATCCTAATTTTGATCATTATTGTAGACATTGGTGTTTATACCGAACTTATAAACGTTTATTCCAGTACACTTTTATCCCGTTATTTAAATGTTTGTAACACATAAATAACGATAATGTGTGGATTAAATCACATTGTTCTGGTTACCCAGTTTTATTTACGCTGTTACAGTCAATGTGTATGTCCGATGAGGTCATAAGCACATTTTGCAGTTTGGGGGAACAAAATGTAGTATTTTAGGAATCAACCACTGAGAAATGCTTAGGCACTAACCTAAATGTATGAAGATTTTATCTTGTGTGGTGTCACTTTTAGTGTATTGATCCCAGTGAGATTGAAGCATGTTTTCAATGTGTAGCAGACCTAGATAGTTAACATACTGCAACAATTGTAGCATTTTTAATAATAATGTGTTTTAAAAAACAGTATGGTCAAAAAATTGAATGTCGCAATCTCATAACTTGGTTAAAGTCATGTTTGTTGTTTGTGGGGTTACATTGTGAATAATTTTTAAACCATCAATTGTGCAGAAAAAGAAAGATAAGTGTAAGTTTTTCTTTAAAGAATATGAACTCCTGAACATGTTGATCTTTTGATGTTGTAGAACTTCTCCAAAAATATATTTGCCATCCTACAATCAGTGAAGGCACGGGAAGAAGGTCGAGCCCCTGAACAGAGACAGACTCAGAACCAAACTCAGGTGGTGAGTACACAACCAAGCTGCTTCAATAGTGTGAGAATGTCTGTTTGTGGTTTCTGTTTCCTTTTCACCTTTATGTAAATGTTTTTTTTGATAGAACTTTAAAGGGCTTAGTATTTGGTATATCTATCCCTGTTTGCTTTAATAACAGCAGAATGTGGGCAGATGAAGGCCGCAAGTTTTACATATGTAAAATATTACATCATAACTGTCCAACATCTATCCAAATTTGCTAAGTGTAATAACTGTCACCACTGTACCAAAGTATTTTTTTCCTACTGTATTTGTAAGTTCACAAGTTAATGTTTCGTCCCTTAATTTGACAAGTCATGTTTAGTGGTTGAAATTTCTGAAGGACTTCAGTGGCCTGTTGCATGAAGCTAGTTGAACAAACTCTTGAGTTTCAGAGTAGGTTTAGAATTGACAAATCCATATAAATCTAACCTGGTTTAGATCAGGTTCAACAGGCTCACAATATATTGTTTCATCCTATAGGATCCAGCAACAAGAAATAAACAGCCAGTCCCAGCTGCTTACAACAGATACGATCAGGAGCGATTCAAAGGAAAAGAAGGTAAGTTGGTTTTCACCAGCTTGAGTTTTGACCCTTTGAAGTACCAAACATGTTGACTGAATGGTAATGCAACAGCAAACAAAACATTTTTAATAGAATAGAATATCTGCACAGACATTTAAAAAAAAAAAGCCGGGCTCAGATTACAGGATGCCTGATTTGCCCCTCCCGACAATCTGAGCAAAAATCTTGTCCATGACATTGGTCGGTTCCGATGTTTGGCGGAGATTATCTGGTAATGTGAGGTGTTTACAGATCAAATCTTTAACCTCCCGATCTGCTCGCAGACACGTTTTATCAAACATGTTTGATATTTAAAATTTGAAATCGGGATGGTTACATCAGTTCTTTCATAATAGCCAATGAAAGAAGTGTATGAGAGCACTTTTGAAATCGCGACCGCTAAACAAGCTGCTGTGCGGGTCCGTTGAACAGCGGAGATGGCAGAATGTAGGGATGGGACGGTATGAAAATTTAATATCACGATTATAGTGACCAAAATTATCACGATTATCAATATTATCACGCTTTTGTTAAAATTACATTTAAAGTGTTCAAAAAGAACTGATGCACACACTGAAAACATTTCAACTAGTTTTATATTTGAAAAAAAGCAAATAAAACAAGCAGCTCTATGCACTTTAAGCAAGATTCTATTCTGTGGCATTTCCTTCCTTATAATGACCGTCGTCAAAAGCAACGCATTATAACACACTCATGACATAACCGTCCATGCATCACAACGGACGTGCTCTCTCGTTTCATTTAAATGCAACTTGCCGTCTTGCATCTCTGTTTGTGATTGTATTGAAAATGAAATCAGATGACTTTACTATTAATACTACTATAATATTGTTGTGATCATCTTGTCTGGAAGATTATGTACGCTGTACAAAATGGATTTATAAACAGGTCAGATGCAAAACATTAATCTCAATTCAGTATGTCCCTGTAATTATTTATGTGGTAAAAAAAATTCTGTGTAATAAGTGTACAATGAATATACATTTTTATCCCTTAAATGTCACCCATAATAGTCTTGTCTGAACTTGTTTGTTCGTCTTTGGCTCAAAGCCACTTGCTGCGAGCTTTTCTTCGTGGAAGCTTCACGTTAATTTCAAGTGAGTAAGATAAAATATTTCAGCTCAAAACAACATTTTGTGTCCAATTATTTCCCGGACGTAATTTTGGTATTGAGGTCAAAGTTAGCTTGCCTTGCTTTCGCTATACAACAGTGGCGAAGATGACTCAGCTGATTTGTGTTTCCCCCTATTGCAGACTTTCTTTTTGCATGTTCTGCAGACAGGGTGAGCATCCTCGATTTAAGTTTCTCTCAGGACTTTTGTAAAAGCCAAAATATGATCATACCTCAGATTTGGTCCTTTTAGAAGGCAGAAAAATCTCCCGAGCGCTGTCACTGCCTTCCGCCATTTCTTCTCGTTCAAAAAACAGCTTGCACGCTGCTTCTGCGCCAGACTGATGCTGGCTGGACAGGATTTACCGCGAGTTTTCAAAATCGCGATAATCAAACACGCTTTTAATAATTAAATTTTAAATGATAATACTAACCTGAAGTACATTTTATCGTGGTTTATCGTGAAACCGGTAATTGTCCCATCCCTAGCGGAATGGCATGTGGAATTGTTGCAACACCACTGCTTGTATAATGTGTCTTCAAAAACACACAATCGTATGGAGAAAGAGAAGAGCTGGGGAGAAATCGCGTTGGTTTTGAACATACTGGGTGAGTGTAGAAAACTGAGATTACGTGAGGTGCTTCTCCTGGCATGATAATCTTAATCTTATAGTGTGTGATGTGCTACAATTTTCAAATCTTGTAGTGTGTGCATGTTTGAGATTTGAAAGAGAAAAAAAATCTGTGAAGATCACGTACTCTTTATGTGCTTGATGCAACCAGATTTCATAATCGGTTAGGATTTAAAAACTCCTGTAGTCTGAGCCCGGCTTTAGAGAACTCTCCCCACTCTCTGTTTGTGACCCACAGTTTGCAAAATTTGTGAAGAGGTTCTTAAGTGTATCATTATCTATTTATGATGATTATGATGAAGCCCCTGAAAATGGATATGAGGCTTACTGGAAACTATTAAATTTGTTGTTGTTGTTTTTTTTATATATATATATTTTTTTTTTTCTAACAGAAACGGAGGGTTTCAAAATTGACACTATGGGAACCTATCACGGTATGACGCTGAAGTCAGTGACGGTAAGTTCATATGTTATGCTTCCTATTTGTTTTTGATCCCAGTGCTGATAAGTTTTGGGTTTCTGGCCTTATTTGAAGTTTTTACCATGTAGGAATGAATGACCTATAGTAACAGGGATTTGTTAAACCATGGCCCCATTATATGACACATGGCAACTGTATTTACATTGGACAAAGGTTGCAGTTTCAGAGGCAAAACAACCTTTGTACTTTTTAACAAACATTTAAAATATATTTTAGTTACTTTTTTTGGTCAGTTCTTTACATTTGCATGTGTTGTAATTCACTTTGTTGTTAGTCAATTTAATCAAAAAAGCAGTTGAAGATCAAGTTCTTTTTTTAACCATTACTCATGTTAAACTTCAATGAGTGACAAATATTGTTTGGCATCAAATATTCCAACACCACCTATGCTGCTGGGAGCAGGTGTTTAGATTAATATGTAATTAATATGGAATATGCTGCACATTGTCGTCTAATAACACAACAAAAATAAGTGATAAGAAAAGTGCAGTTAAAGCATCTGATCATAGGGATGTGGATATGTTTGCACCAGCTTTTTGTTGAATTTGACCTAAGGACTCTGAAAGTATGTGTAGAGGTAACTGTTTCAGGAGATGGAAGAGGTCTCCCTTTACTGTACTGACCGTAACATGAATGTCAAGATTTTACTGTCGCGTGATAAATGCTACTAGAGTTGTGCGGTATACCAGTACTGGGAAAATACAGCTATATATTTTATTTCAAATGGTACAATATCATGATTTTGCTCATTACTGTACTTGATATGCTGCTGTTTTGAAGTTCACCGCTTGGTGGCAGTGTGATACCCAAACTGACGTGTGACCGGCAAATTTGACAACATAAGCCCTATTTGCACGGGATTACTATTACCTGATGACCTCTAGAAATTTGTAATTATTGAGGTTGTCTGTGATCTTAATCCTGTGCGAATCGTCCATGTCTGTAATTTGTAAAGAAAAAATTCCCCCGCAAATGACCTACCATATTTCGCTGAACACCGAGGTCCTGTGATTTAATATTAGTCCCGTGTGAATCGGCATTTCTGTGATTTGGCATGGTCGTATATAATTTTTCAAGGTTTTTGTTTCCTGTGCCTTTTTATCCATCTTTCGTGAAGAATAGAGGCTGCGTTGAAAACTTTTTGAAGTTCAGTATACAACTATACAATTTGCAGAAAGAGAAAGCTGAAAACCATCAGAAGAGCGAAAACAAAAAGAGTAGATTAGATGGAGATGGATGATGTGAGGGTGAGGAAATTTTCCCACCGGTTAATCGATGTGTGACAACACCGGTAATACCGATATCACCGGCGGAGGCTTTTAAATCGCTAATTCTAAACCGAAAGTAAAATGTGCATGGCCACACAGGCATTCAAAACGGTGCAGAGCAGCGCAAGTTTAATTTCAATTAATTACTATGGAAATTGAGCTTTTGTATAAAAAAAAAAAGATTTTTGTTACTATAAAAATCAAAACGATGATGGAGGCGGTGCCGCAGTGGGCAAGTGATCAGCTTATCAGTGTTGTGGCTGAACACTGGCAACGCCGACTATCGCAGCAAGCCTAGATGACATGTATAGCAGCATGCGGTAAGAAACATTCTTCTGTTTATGATATATCATACAGCTATACCTATAACGACAAAATATTTCCAAGCCTTGACATAAGTCAGTAATTTCAAGTAAAATCACAGGCATCACTTATCCCGTGTGAATGCACCACATGAAATTCAGATGTGGGGGGGGGGTAATTTCTAAATCACACGAGGTCCACAGATAATACTTATCTCGTGCGAATAGGGCTATAGATGAGCAAAATGGATAAAGCAGTTAAATCTCACTCAACACACCCAAAACTAATTAATAAAGAGGGCAGTAGTGAAATAGCAGAGTAATTCCCATATAAACTGAAGAATCATCAAACCTTGCCACTTGCCCATCCTGACTTGTACAAGACGTTAAGAGATCGACAGGTGAGTGCATCATTCGAACGATCTAATTTAGATATTTATTTTCTTTTAACACTGATCAGCGCACATACATAAGATCATATCATCATTATATATGACCTTTTAAGGAAAAACGACTCAATTTGGAATGCGTGAGCTCTTTACATGCAGCTTGTGTGTGCGTTGTTGGTATGAGCGCAAAGAAAACTCTCAAAGAGCTCCCAAGTACTATTGAATGATATAAAATCGCTTGGATGTTCAAATTGGCAAGGTTTAAAAAGACGTGGGTTTTTTTTTTTTTAAAAATTAAAAAAAAAAAAATCCGTTAAAAAAGTGATTTCCATCAGCTGTCCCGAAACGCATGCGAAAGTTGTATCGCAGCTCGCTTGCAGTGCAGGCGCAATGTCTTTTGAAGCCAGAAGCAATTTGCTCATTTTGAGAGATCGAGAGTGGAGAGATGCAGAATTAATGAAATTACTTCTCACAAGAAAGTTTTCAAATTATCTGTTGATTAATTTACTAATAAACATTTGCGGTAATTTTCTGCTTTATAAACGCACAACCTGCTAGTGAGTAAAATTATGCTCAATACCCGTGCCAAAATTCAGACCCTGTATGGTATCGATTAAATATCGATACTACAGTATTAGATTGTGGTACTGTACCGAAGCCAAAATTGTGGTATCGAGCCATCCCTAAATGCTACACTTGTGGTCCTGTTGTGGATTGATAAGACCAAAAGGTGACCTGATTATCTTCATTATAGCTGTAATATCTTACAAGACTTTTTTTCTGCTTATTTACAATCCTATAAGATTGATCCTAAAAACTAGCGGTTAAACGGACCATTGTTGATCCGTGATCTGTATGAACCAGGCCCCACGGTTCGTCACACATGTGATTCGCGGATCAATTGCAAGTTTAACCACAATAGAGTTAAAGGTTATCATTTGCACGTGTTTGGATAGACACATACACACAAATTAGTATTCTAGTATTCTCAAAGTATTCTTGTAAACACATTCGCTTATGTCTTAAAGGTGCACTGTGTAATATTTAGGAGGATCTGTGTTTTTATTACCTTAGAATGAGCCGTTTTTATCTACATACACCGCTGGTCCCCCTACCGTGAAGTCGCCGTTTTGCGCCACCATGTTTCTACAGTAGCCCTAAACAGACAAACTGCTCTACAGAGCGCTAGCTGCTCTCTGCTGTCTCAGACGACGACATCATCTTTGTCCTGTGTCAGCCACTGTAGCTTCTCTATGTGCTTCAAAAGGATGCATATTTTTATACATATTTAATCAGTCAAATTTGTGAAAATAACCCATCATTTTTATTGCATATTGAAAAAATGATAATCAAAAAACACAGGTAAAGTTGTCCAGAACCGTCATGTGCTGGTAAAAAAAACACACCAAAAAGCATGACAATCTGTTTATTGGACCTTTTACCCTATCGTCTCGCAGGGACTGTGTTTGTTGCTCTGTAGGTGTTGCCAGTACTGGATCAGCTCATTAGGTTGAAACCCATGGGAAGTGATCAGGTTGCTGTACTTGCAGCTGGAGTAGGGCACTCGCCAGTGATTAAACAGTTCGTTTGGTGATGGCTCTGGCTCTATCCTCAGTTTAGCTAGACAAATACCCACATAAACATCTTCTAAATGCATCCTGGGTATGCTCAGAGACGCCACATATACCCTCTGAGCCACGTCACCTGAGAAAACGTACCCAGTTCCCGAACAAAATGTGGGGTATCGCCTACCGGGGTACTCTTCTGGGGACATGTACCATTTGCTCTCTTTGTTTCGATTTGGAGAGAAATCCTCCATGAGATGTCCTGTGAAATACTTTTGTGTTAGTTGCCCCTTGGGTTTGAGGATTTTCTGTATGAGATATTCAGTGTTGACAAACATGTCACTATCTGTCTTCATGACATATGTGGCCTCTGGACAATACTTTGTGATCCAGTACATCCCCATCAGCGTCTTGAGGGTAAGGTTGTTGTAAGTGTCTCTGTAATCTTGCTGGATGATGTCATGATGCTGTCGACTTTCATCCTCTATTTTCTTTCTTTGGGTGTCGTTATTTACACCTAAGAAGAACAGACGGATTAAACCCACGTCCCCTGCCATGCTTTCATTGCCCCACGTTTTCCTGATGGCGTCCCTGGCGTCTGATTTCTTGGGCTCAACTGCAATCAAAAGTACTAAGAAAGGAGCTTGCAGCAGACATGCGTTCGGCTCATTAAGGATGTACTCGTAAGGCTCAACTTTAAGTGTCCTCGCCGCTCTCATCTCGTCACTCGAACTGATGTTCAAAACATCCAAAGCTGAGGTTACATTTTCATTTGATATTAGAGGTGTAGGGGTCGCTTCTAGCTCTCTCAGCCTGTTTAGATATATCATTGAGTTGAAAGTTTTCATGCTTTGGAGCCACTGAGTAGCAAACACATCCTGGGTGATTTGACAGGGCCACTGCTGGCCCTGAGTAATGAGGCTTCGCACAAACACAAGCAGAAGGAGGAAAAGGGCAACCCTGCAGTATCTGTTCTTCATAATCCATTTCATGATCTCTTTGGGTTCTTTGGATTTGTCAAGCCTCTTTACAAGTCTAAAAATGCGGAAACCTGCAAAAAAGAAAGGGGATGATTTTTATTTATTTAATGTTACTACAGAAAATTTGCAATATATTTTACAAATGTATATTATGGGTTTAAACATGGCATTTTTAAACAGAGCTCAGTGTACTATACACTCGTAATCACGAAATCCAGTCATAAAAATGTAATTTGCTGTGTAACATGGAATGTTATGGAATTTGGCAAGTTTTGGATGAATGAATCAAAAGTTGGTCTATACATTTAATCAAATCGTGATCTGTACTAGCGTTTAAATATGAAGTCTGTGTGAATGCATATTTGTAATCATACAGACAGCACATTCTCGTTTAACCTGCAACCAGAGAATGTTTTTTAACGTGTCGTCTTCATTTAAAGTGAATTTGTTTGGTGTAGTGTTTTTGCATTGCGGTAATACAAATAATTTGCAGGCATAGTGCACCAATTAATATCTTGTTCTCATACGCTAGAAAGCTGTTATGTTATCTGTACAAAACACAAAAAGAGCTGATAATATATGTATTAGTGTTTACTCGGTTAAAGTTTCAGTTGTATAAAACTTTGCACATTAAACACAACAGATCACACAAACAGTTTTCAATGTTAGCCCACATGTATTTATATATTTATAAAAATAAAATATAAATACTGATACTATCTGCAAATGTCAACTACATACGTATTTACATTTTTAACGTGTCACGTGCCAATTTCGAACGAGTTGTACGAGTCCTCATACACCACATAACTTATGACAGTAAAAAATGTTGACATCAGCATGTATTCCTGTAATCTTTTTCATCAAACTATCAGTGAAGATTCAGAAGGTACTTTGCTGTAAAAATATCATTTTATTTGCAAAGGTACATTTCGATTGTATCACTTAATTGTCCACATAAACCATTGGTGCTTGGTCCCTCTTGACCTTCATGGCTATATAAAAAATATTCATGTTAAATTTCAAGCAAATCTAACTGCAAAATTTGTCACATGGACCATTTTTATGACACTTTAATTTAATTGAAAACGACTAACTTTTTTTTGTCATTTGGAGCAACCAATTCTTCATTCACTTATGGAAATTGTTGCCAGGATATTCAGGAAATTCTCCTTTTCCATTTTAAGTCAGTTTTGTTTATTAATTGTTAACTGACAGCAAGTTAACAAATTTCGTTTTTGGCTGACATTCCAAACGCTTATTGTTAATATCAATAAATTTCCATATTTCATAATTTTATTGTTGTTATTATTAGTTTTCGACTGATCTTTTTTTTTTTTTATTGGGGGTGGCGGTATCTTCGAGAGGGGTGGCGATGGCGTAGCCTGCTGTATCACACTAATTTAAAGATGGTAAAAACACATGCATATCAAATGCTCAGAAGAAATGTATAGTTATTTTACTTATTTACTAAATTAGAAAAATCATTTGAGAATGAATTGTATGAAAAAATTATTTGAACTTCATAAATAAAATTTGTCTGTGACTGTGGAACTTAATGGTATTTTGGTAAATGTTCCCAAATGTGCTTGGTTACCAACATTCTTAAAAGTGAATTACAGAATAAATTACAATTTTAATTTTTGGTTGCACTACCCCCTTAACACCAGCTGTAAATACGGCCACAGGTGGCTGGAGTGTTTAATTTTTTTCCTTGTCTCCTACTTCTAGATCATAATCGGCTTTATTGGCAAGTACAGTAGGTTCACATGTACAATACATTTTGTCTAGTATACTAAGGAATTTGTCTAGATCTAGTGTACACTAGACTAGAGCCTTTGTTGTCACTAGCTAATTGTGAATACACACATCAGAGACTGAATGCTTTTTCGTGTTTAGCCAGAAGTAAAAGTAAATTCTTGTTGGCATAAAAACACACACACACCAAACACAGCATCTTAGTTTGACTTACTTCATTTAAACCAGGATTGCTGGAAAGAATGAATTGCATCAGCACAGCATTGGATAGACCAAGCGTCAGAGGATATCTGGTTTGACGATTGGGATAAATGTTCTTTGCATGCTCCAGCAGTCCTACACCTTTTTTTTTTTTTTTTTAGCTTCTGCCATTGCAATCTCTTCCTCCTCCTATGGTTTGCCACTCCTTTGCTTCTCATCTCTTCAGTTTGCAGCTTGTCTTCCTGTAGATTTCACAGATGTGCGATTTTAGGAGGTCAGCGATTGACCATGGCTTTAGGTGTTTCCCTCATTCATAATTTCAATTTCTAAAACCAATAACTGCCTCTCTCTTGACAAATGCTGACTGAGACATGATGGGATGCAGAGCGGATGAAGCCACTTTAGGATTTTCTCATGTTGCTAGGCAAGGCGTCCACCCCCTATTCCTCACAGAATTTAATACCTCTTTCCTGTACAGCGATGATGCTGTGTGCGGCTTTCTTCTTTTGTGCTGTGCTGCTCTGCTGTTCTGATCATTAGGAGAAAATAAGCTGGGGGATGGGAGGTGAAAATGCGCAAAAGCATGGCTCTGCCGACACACACACACACACAAGCACACGCACGCACACACGCACACCTCTATTTCTCCATGTGACACGTGTGAGCACCCGCCCTTCTGATTATGTATGATTGCTGGTATTTATAAACTGGTTTATTATGCAACATTTCATTCTTTTGTCTCAGCTATTGCTACATGAATGTTACATTCACAGTCTTTAGATTTGCTTTACCTTCAACCATCTCTTCATAGAATCAATCATATTTTTCTTTTAATCACCAGATTTCATGCTTTACACTGCTTTTTAAGATGATGCATTAATTTATGATTGCAAGCATGAAACCTCATGAAACCTAAGAATTATCAATCAGTCAATCAAGCATTTATTAAAAAAAAGCCTAGTTCATGGCAACCATGAAAGAATGAAAAATTTATCCTTTTAAACATCTTAGCAAATTATGAGTTAAGGCCCGTTCTTCGTTTAGGGGTAAAGCGAAGTTTGAAATGCGTAACCAGCGATATACTGTTATTGAACATCCGATGCCGCCCACACTGCTGAGAGCAGCGTTTAAATGAATATGTAAATGTGCTGTGCTTTCCTCTCAATAACAAAATAAATACACAACAAAATTGAGAAAACAGCAAGCATTTTAATAAAGCATAAGAAAAGATCATAGTCACATGGTTATGTTTGCGCAAGCTCTACCACACTCCAGTAAAGTAACGTCATGTTTATTTATATATCACTTTATACAATAGATTTTTCATGTTTAATATGGTAATGCTGCTCAATTTTGAGTGTCAGGGTCTCTCTCTCACTCTGTGTGTGTGTGTGTGTGTGTGTGTGTGTGTGTGTGTGTGTGTGTGTGTGTGTGTCACTTTCGCTCTTGGTGATAAATTAACCCTTTCATATCTTAGGCTATCACAAATAACTATCACTTTAGTGTGAAAAATAAGTTTAAAATTTAAAAAAAAAAAAATACAAATACCTTGAATTAAATACTGGCCTTCTGGACTTACAAAATTTTGAGCTGCAAAAGATAACTTTGCACATATTTAAAAAGTGCATTCCATCCTGCGCACCTTCCTTTCCTTCACAGCGGTGCAGTTTCATTCCTCCCTAAAAGCCCTTGACATCCAAATCAGCTAAATAAGTGAGTGCTGTAAAATGCAGTCTACTGTTGCTAAACTGTGGGACATGCTTGATATTAAACAGTGTTATTAAAAGCGCATTAAGCCGTGAAAGAGATGCTGTTTCCTAGGCGGCCTCCTGTGCGTGCTCTGAGACGGGGTGGAACGTGCATAAGCAAAGTATACCGTGGGTTTCAGATACCTAAACGGACAAATAGCCTACACACAAATGTCAATGGCATTTTGGTAAGTATCCTCTTAAACCCAGTCAGTTGTCTTAAGTGAATGTAAACACTGAGAAAGAACGCATGTAACAGTATATTGGGTTTGTGTGTTAGCTCTTAAAGTGACAGCAGCCTAATAAATCTGCTGACGAAAAAAAATGTCTTTAGTTGTTTCTTGCTTGTGTTGAGTTAGGCAGGTCATTCCACCAGGGAACAGTCCAGATAAAGGTCTGTGAAAGTGATTTTATGCCACAGTAGACATTCGCTTGAGTTCAAATGAGGCAAGCAGAGTATGGAAGTGTGGAAGTCAGCAGCCTGAGGTTTTTCTACTTTATTTATAAAGCACTATTTTATCAACAGAGTGTTGACCAAAGTGCTGTACAGTAGTAAAATTTTCAAAACAGACAAGACACCAAAAAACACTACTGACAAAACCAATGCCTCAACACACTCCAGTCTCAAAAGCTAGATAAAGAAAATGCGCCTTCAAAAGTCTTTTTAAAAATGTTTAGAGTTGGGGCGAGTCTAATGTGAGGCAGTAGCCTATTCCATCTGTTTGGTTCTGCAACAGCAAAGGCCCGCTCACCCCTTCGCTTATACCTAGTTCTCTGAACAATTAAAAAAGACTGCTCAGGAGACCTAGGAGTCCTAGTCCTAGGTGGCTTGTGCACATCTAAGAGCTCTGACAAATAGGATGGTGCTAACCCATTTAAGGACTTAAAAACAAATACCAGGATCTTAAAATCAATCCTGTATTGGACTGGCAACCAGCCCAGTGAAGACAGAGTAGGAGAAATATGATCCTACTTGCGAGTCCCCGTCATGAGCCTAGCGACGGCATTTTGGACTAATTGCACTCGGTTTAGAGCTGTTTGGCAGACACCCACATACAAAGAGTTGCAATAGTCAAGCCTTGTAAACACAAAGGCATGATCACCTTTTCAAGATCATTAATAGAAAGAAAAGGTTTAACCTTAGATGAAATGAGAACTTGATTTCATCACTGAATTGATCTGTTTATCAAATTTTAAGGTATTGTCGAACAGTACCTCTAGATTTTTGACCACAGGTTTACAAAATGGGGTCAGCTCACCTAAATTTGACAGTTCAGGCGAAACAGGACCCCCAATCCAGATAAGCTCAGTTTTACACATTAAAATTTAAAAGTTCACCGACATCCAGGCTTTGACCTCTTGAAGACAGATGTTTCTAGGTGGATGTTGAAGTTTGGGTGATAGTGATTGCATGTTATTCAAAGGAGCTATTATCACAGAGATGGTAAAGGATTCAATTTCCACTCATTGGAGATAAGTAAACCGGTACCCCCACACCTCCCAGTCAGACGGTGTGGCAGTGTCCTCTGGTCTGATCCGGGTCTCGGTCAGGACAATGAGGTTGAGACCTGAATGACTATTAATCCCTAGAGGACTGCACAGTTTTGGGGCCCTTTAGAAGTTTGGACATGCTCTGACATTTGTGCTTTTTTTTTTTTCAGTTGCTTATAAACATGTTAATGGCAAAAATGTCATTACACTGTATTCAGCACAAACTGGGCTACCATAATATGTGAGCAACATGTATGTACATGCTTGTATTTTTGAGAGAATAACGTTTATGTATGTTTTTTGAAAAAACAAAAAATGTAAGTCACTGAATCAAGGCCACAAAACACAATAGATATGTGTCCACAAGACTTTTGACTTTAGAGTTTTTGCTTCAAACTGATGTGAGAATCATTGTGCTTACTCATTCACCTAAAACAATATATTGATTGGGACACTTTTTTTCCCAGTCATTTCAATGTTTTTAATGGCTACAAGTATTGTACACAAAACGTTTGACTTGTAGGCTACTGTAGCCTATTTATAGCGAAATTGTTTTTATTGTGTGTACACAAATAAAAGTAGAAACTTAACAGACTAAAATGATGTATAACACTTGCCTGAATGACCAAAATCGACAGTACGAGGTTAAGGTGCTGACCTCAGAGCGTTAACAGATGTAATGAAGTCTGCTTTGTTTATAGCAGACTGGAAATTCCAGAGACTAATATGAAAAGAAAGAATTGTAGTAGAGGACATAAAGTATGCAGATTGTTAGAATTGCACTACCTTCAATGTGTGACACGATTTATGAGTGTTGGTAATAGTAGGGAGCTGAAAAGAACATAGTGAAGATAGGTCACAAAAACAAACTGAATGTCAACCGGCTGTAGAAAAGGAGGATAAAAAAAAAAAAAAAAAAAGCAATACTCAAGTGCCTTGTCATTGTTCTTGCTTGGTGGACTTCATCCTCTTTGGTCTTCACATGATGAGGGCTACTGCTCCCGCGGTACTCTGCTACAATAATATGTCAGCAGCATGTATGTAAAAGTTTGTAGTTTTGAGAAAATGGCGTTTATGCGTGGTTACTGAAAAAAATTAAGTCACTGAAATAAGGCCATAAACCCCATACTGAATATTTGTTCACAAGACTTTTGAGTACTGGATCTTGTAGCCTAGAGTTTTTGCTTCAAAACGATGTGAAATTATCCTGCTCACTCATTCACATAAAACAATATATTGATTTAAAATTGGTATGCAAGACATGTTTTATGTTAGAAAGCCATATGCTAGGATGCATGAATGATCATGAATATTGATGTGTTTTACACCTGGGAAGATAGACACTCTCCTAATGGGCCTATCAAGGTGAAAGGGACTGTCTGGGAACTAGAAGAAAGATTGTGAGGAGATTAGACGAATGGCTTTTTTTTTTTTTTTTTTTTTTTTGTGATCATAATGAAGTTCAAATGCACATTATTGAACAAAATTATCTAAACCCAGAGACTTAAACAGTGACACACCTTTGTGTCATTCCTGAAACAGTTCTGTTCAAAATGCCTGTCATTTCCAAGGTGTATGCTTTTTCTTTTGCCATGCATTGAAGAAAAAACTGCCCTGCCCTGTGTTAAGTGAAGTTTTGATACCGGTATTACCAGTGTTGTCATACGTCGGTTAACCGGTGGGAAAATTTCCTCACCGTCACATCCCTAGTGCGAGTGCACGATGCTTTCGCACTTCGGCTGGCGCTGAGCCAAAGACACATTTAAATACACAAGTACTAGCAAAACAATACATTTATAGTTTGTAAAATACACAGTGATGTCTACGGAAGCGGCAATAACAATCCATTAACGACGTGATATATTCATATCAGATACACGTTGTGTAAGTAACTATAAAGTTTACTCAATTTTTCTCCCACTTTATCGTCCACTTACTTTCATGTATTTCAGGAGAAGTGGATGAATTGACGTGTTGTAAATCTGACAGATCCGATTCTTTGAACTGTGGCGCAATCTAACATGGCGACGCCCATCATGCATTTTAGATCAACTAACATGATCATTATATTTTTTTTCAACAAAACACGTTCACTTACATGTATTTGAGAATCGGATTATCAGGTAGTTGATGACATAGCCAGCAAGTTTGTGAATATTTTGAATAAAAAAAGGAAAAACAAAATAAAATCAGCGCTGTTGTGGCTGCAGTGTGTCACGTGAAGGGCATGATGCATCATCATATTACTTTTAATAAAATAGTAACACCCATGGCAATAATAATTTTGTTATATGTTATGTGTGATATTTTAGTAATATTTTCTTGAAAATGTATGCTTGTTGGAAGCAATGTCCAGATTAAATTATTTTGCAAATATCTAGATTTTAGTCACGTCAATCTTTACATCAATGCAAAACCAGCATATAGAAATCAAGAGAACGATTCATCGTCATGCAAGGACATTATGATTAATATAAAAACAAGGGTGCGAAAACTAACTAAGAAAGTTAGTCGCACCAGAGCGACCAGTGGGAAGAATGAGTCTAGAGCCCTGGGCTAAGGTAATTACAACAGGATGTAAATGCAGCATTTAGCTTCACCATTAATGATATGCACCTGATCCAGCTAATCAAGTCTTTCAGGCTTATTTGAAAACTGTCCTGTTTCGCCTACTATGCCCTAAAAGTATGTATTGTTTTTGTGGAGTGTAGCACTTAAGTTCTCCAACACAAGACTTGACCAGTTCTAGGTTCGGAAGGAGTGGGGGGGGAAAGATATAAAACTTATACAGGAGACCAGAGGTTGAATAAGGAAATAACACTTTACTGTTGCACAACAACATAAAAAAAAAAAAAAAAATTTAATTGGATCAGTGGGGAAGAAAACATAACAAAACAAAAAAGTAAGCAAAACACAACCACATATAACACCACAGAACAATATAAAACAATAAGAAAAATAAAAAAGTATTCAATACTGTAACTCAGGTATTTCATGGTGTATGATACAGTTCAGTTCATTCAATATGTGTAAAATAGTTCAGTTTGTCCAATCACTCTGCTCTGTCAGTGGGTTACTAGGCAATGCAGTGCAACAGGTCCTCTGGCTGACAAAGATGAAATTCACAATTGGATTTGGCTCGCCATCAAACCTTTGTCCCATGTCAAACTTTTTTTACTGTAACATAAAGCCTGACCTGCACAACAGGTCATAAGAACATTATATTACTCCATCAATACAAATAATTCAAATAACGCTATGCAAAACCATAAAGCACAACGTCACCACTGTTATTCAAACAGCTTTAAATGGTGGCAGAACAGGCATTTTATACTCACTACTCCAGTGTGTTATTCAATGAAATTTCATTACAGACAGCATACATTCATATTTCATTAATATCAGTTGTTAAACAATACATATTCATAACTTTTTCCATGTAACTGCCGATCGAGAAGAGCATTAATCTCTTCTCGATCGCTCCACTTCTCTCCGTTTCTGCCGTTACATTATTGCCGTTGCTCTTTTGCTTACGTGCATGAGCGAATCTTTTAAAGGGGAAGCGTCAATGCAATTCCTTGTAGGTTTGTTTTTATTCAAATGTTCCTGAACTCTTAATGAAATGTTTACTTTTAACACATTTACTTGTGAACTATGAAATATTATATTATCTTTTATATTATAATGTTATGAATTGTTGCAGTTATCTATTTATTTGTTTATATTCATTTAGGCTGTATTTTAATGTGGGTTACAGAAGCAAATACTTTTGTGTAGCAGAAGATTAGGCAAGCTTTGGGACATACTACTATGTCATCTTTTACAGACAGCTCTGTCGCTTAGTTACGTGCATCCTGTCACCGTTTAAACTGCCCTGTCAATCATATTGTCATAGTTAAAATCCTCCACATTCAATTTAACTTCCTACCATATCGGAGAGAAATGTAGTCAGTAGGGCTGAACCATAATATTTGTTCGGTGGGTTGGTATTTGATTTTCAATTTTGTGATTTGAATATTCATGTGTTATACACCTGGCATCCCCCTTGAAACGGTTCTCATTCACGCTTGAATGTTTACACTATACTTTTTTTTATTTATTTATTTTTTATTAAACAATTATCGGACCCACTTTATATTAGGTGGCCTTAACCTCTTAAACTGTGCGAGGACGTTGACGCACTGAAGCATTCTTTGTTTAAATTAGCTCAAAAGTAAGTAATTACCTTGACAAACTGTACATCATTAAAAAGATCTAAGACTCAAGCTTCAAATTTTTTTTCCCTCTGTTTTATTCTCAATCTTATAGTGACCGTAATTTGTTAATACAGTGGGGAGAACAAGTATTTGATACACTGCTGATTTTGCAGGTTTGCCCACTTACAAAGCATGTAGAAGTCTGTCATTTTTATCATAGGTACTCTTCAACTGTGAGTGACGGAATCTAAAACAAAAATCCAGAAAATCACATTGTATGATTTTTAAGTAATTAATTTGCATTTTATTGCGTGACATAAATATTTGATACATCAGAAAAGCAGAACTTAATATTTGGTACAGAAACCTTTGTTTGCAATTACAGAGATCATACGTTTCCTGTAGTTCTTGACCAGGTTTGCACACACTGCAGCAGGGATTTTGGCCCACTCCTCCATACAGACCTTCTCCAGATCCTTCAGGTTTCGGGGCTGTCGCTGGGCAATACAGACTTTCAGCTCCCTCCAAAGATTTTCTTTTGGGTTCAGGTCTGGAGACTGGCTAGGCCACTCCAGGACCTTGAGATGCTTCTTACGGAGCCACTCCTTAGTTGCCCTGGCTGTGTGTTTCGGGTCGTTGTCATGCTGGAAGACCCAGCCACGACCCATCTTCAATGCTCTTACTGAGGGAAGGAGGTTGTTGGCCAAGATCTCGCGATACATGGCCCCATCCATCCTCCCCTCAATACGGTGCAGTCGTCATGTCCCCTTTGCAGAAAAGCATCCCCAAAGAATGATGTTTCCACCTCCATGCTTCACGGTTGGGATGGTGTTCTTGGGGTGTTCTCATCCTTCTTCCTCCAAACACGGCGAGTGGAGTTTAGACCAAAAAGCTCTATTTTTGTCTCCTCAGACCACATGACCTTCTCCCATTCCTTCTCTGGATCATCCAGATGGTCATTGGCAAACTTCAGACGTGCCTGGACATGCGCTGGCTTGAGCAGGGGGACCTTGCGTGTGCTGCAGGATTTTAATCCATGACGGCGTAGTGTTACTAATTTATTTTCTTTGAGACTGTGGTCCCAGCTCTCTTCAGGTCATTGACCAGGTCCTGCCGTGTAGTTCTGGGCTGATCCCTCAACTTCATGATCATTGATGCCCCACTAGGTGAGATCTTGCATGGTTCCCCAGACCGAGGGAGATTGACCGTCATCTTGAACTACTTCCATTTTCTAATAATTGCGCCAACAGTTGTTGCCTTCTCACCAAGCTGCTTGCCTATTGTCCTGTAGCCCATCCCAGCCTTGTGCAGGTCTACAATTTTATCACTGATGTCCTTACACAGCTCTCTGGTCTTGGCCATAGTGGAGAGGTTGGAGTCTGTTTGATTGAGTGTGTGGACAGGTGTCTTTTCTACAGGTAACGAGTTCAAACAGGTGCAGTTAATACAGGTAATGAGTGGAGAACATGAGGGCTTCTTAAAGAAAAACTAACAGATCTGTGAGAGCTGGAATTCTTACTGATTGGTAGGTGATCAAATACTTATGTCATGCAATAAAATACAAATTAATTATTTAAAAATCATACAATGTGATTTTCTGGATTTTTGTTTTAGATTCCGTCTCTCACAGTTGAAGAGTACCTATGATAAAAATTACAGACCGCTACATGCTTTGTAAGTAGGAAAACCTGAAAAATCGGCTGTGTATCAAATACTTGTTCTCCCCACTGTATGTGTCAGGAGTTATGAATATGAAAATCAGCGTCGGTACCTTTTGATTGAAATATGAGCGTCAGCCGCTCCCATTCAGAAAAATCTCCTCTATGGTCGTCATGAAGACTCATGACAAAATAACATCCCTCAGGGATTTTAGTTCAAAAGTGTGCAGATGTGGAGAAATATTGATAGATTCTCATATGTTTGTCAAATTTCTATACAGAGGAGTAATGTTTATTCAATTTTTATCCAAAACGCGCAGATCATCATTATGAGCGCTGGATACTCTGTGCTGTGTTTTCAGTTCATACTGGCAGCCTGAGGGCGCTCTGTGCACATGTGGTCCATATATGGCACTCACGATGAAGAGGCATACCATGTGACATTCCAGGAACTCCGACATAAACAAAGCTTCCAGAGATCGCTATAACATGCAGATAGAGACTTTTGAAGACAATAAACACATGATCGCGACGATATATGGTTTATCTGTGTTCTTCATGCCATGTTGGGTGTTTTCATAATAGATTATATTTATAATGCAATGCTATTCAACATAGCTTTTATCATTGTGCAGAATACTGTAAAATATTTTCTGTCTGATTTTTTTTGGTCCGAAGCCACATCAGAGCACAAGAAGGTTATTTAAAACACTCGACTTGTAATATAAAGTAAGTTTGGAGTAAAAACATGGTTTTAATCTCATGAATTGTTGTGTATTGATGGTGTGCTAAGCTAACATGCTAGCTAGCCCTAAAATGCACCTGCCACCTGAGCAAATACGTTACTTTTATGAATAATTTTGAATAGTAAAACTCACTGAAATGTTTCTTTTTTTCAAGAAGGGCGTTTGATACAGTTTAAAAGGTGAAGTGAGAAGTTTGATCAAATAAATAAGGTTTGAATAGAACAGTTTGAATAGAGAGTCGTCAATAATTACAATGAAGACAAAAGAATAATAATTAGAGCCCTAACCAGGCCGGAGAGGTGTGAATGTGTGCTGGGGAGACTGAAACTGAATGGGGCAGTTTGGACCACGAAACAATAGAGACAATACACTGAATGGATGCTTAGAAGATGGCAATAAACATCAGTTATCATTTTAGAGTCTTCTCAAAATAAAATCACATGACATGATCTTGAAAAACATTTAATAAAATTCAGAGTTTTAGACTTATCTTCAGATTTGAAATATAGCATGGTCAGACTTGTGGCTAGCTGTAGTGCATTTATAGATTGCAACAAGGCCAACTTCAATTTTATTTTCATAAAGATATTTCATAAAAATAAATTAATAACTTTACAAAACTTTGAAGCTTATTATAGCTATTTTTTTTCATTATGAGAATAATTAATTTTGACTTTACAGTAAACTGCCAAGTGTCTGCTTTCAAATGAGACCATACTTATGCTTTTAGTGCAAAGGATTCATGAACTGTATCTGTTTTAGTCCGGGTATGCCATTTCTTGGGATTTTTTTCAAAAGTGGGGGTGCTGGCTAACAGGTTAACTACTATGTACTAACATTTAAATTTATCGTTTAATACAATGCACTTATTGTGTAGGCTACATACATGTTTTTACATTGTACTTACATTTTAAAAATTACCTGCATGTAATAACATCTGTAATTAATTTCTGTACTTACATTTATAATTACACTGTTGCAATTTTTTTTTTTTTTGCCAAATATTGCAATTTAATATGCAATTTTTTTTTTTAAACTCTTTATCTTCTGTTATTCAACAAAGACGAGCAATAAATCATTGTATAGTAATGGTGGGAATCTTTAGGCACCTCACAATCCACTTCTGATTCTGGGAGTCACAATCCGATTCCAAAACAATTTTGAATCTACTTTTTTCTTATTAATTATTCTTATTAATAAAACTTAATCTTTTTTTTATTTAATTATATATGTAATAAGTACTTTTTAAAATAATTACACATTAAAAAAATGCAATTAAAACAATTGCATGTTAAGAATTTTAAATATATAAACTAATATAGCTTCAAAACATAAAAGCTAGTAAATAATAGAGGAACAAAAAACATTACAAGCAATGAACAAAGCGTGCTTTCAAAATTTAAGAGTATCTGAACGTTTTCTATTCAAGAGGTGTGAGTGATTTTTCCCTTTCTCAGCTTTACTGTTGCTTGATTATTAATGATGACATCATAGACAGCGGTAGATCTGCATTCACACTAATGCACAGATCTCTTTTGAAATATAAGATGTGGTTTGTCCTGTCTAATTCCTTATGACATTACTCACGCATGCGTGAGCACTCTTCACAAAGCGTGGCGCGAGCATTTGAAACTGAAAGCCTTCTGTCAGTGAGTTTCCTATTTTTAATATATAAGCACACTGCATTCCAAACGACATAACTGAAGCCTTCGTAGAGCATTTGTAAGGAAAATACCGGCGGGCGAGAACACACACTGTAAGCGTAACATCAAGCAAAGTGCACGTTTCTCTCAGCGCATATCCTGTGCAATGAAGCCCGCGAATGTCATTGTAATTTGCTTCAACCTTTCCGAACGTTATGAAATATTACTTTGTTCGAGTGGTGTGTGTGAGTGAGGAAATGGAAGCAAGCAGAATAGGGGTGTTTCTAAAACACACGCAGCGCCATTGCGCACCTGCAGTTAAAATCTAAGCTTAGAATTGATCCAGAATCATTGGAGAGAGAATCTTTATAACCAACACAATATTAGATTGATTAAACACAAACTGTTCTTTCCTTTAGGCCAGGCTTGTAGGCGTAACGTGCCAAGTTGATGCTTCTTCTGCAGACTGCTTTACTCTTGTGTGTCACGTGACCAGAGTGTAATTGCAGTCTTTGCGGTTAAAAAATCGTGTTTTATCATATCGCGATATTATCACAAATGCAATTAATCGTTCAGCCCTACTGTTGACACTTCCCTTACACCTAACCCTACCCTTAAACTTACCCATACCACCACACCTGTCCCTAACTTTACCCGTATCCCACCTCAATATCAGCAAAAGTGTTTTGCAATACAATATGAACACTATAAGTGCCTTGTACTTATTTTATGATGTAAGTACATAGTAGTTAAGGCCACCTAATATAAAGTGGGACCCAATTATCTTATAGCCTAGCCCTTTTTAATAGGCTAAGAAGCAGCAAATATATTTATTAGGGGTGTAACGATACACTCGTGTCACGATTCGATATAATTCGATTCGATGCAATATGTTTCACGATATTTTAAGCCAAATTAAAGTGTTTTTTTTTTTATTATTATAATATTGTATTATTATCAGGACCCACAAATATTCCCCCATTGCATCATTATACATTTATATTCAACATTATATATAGTCGTTTAATGTAGTAATGTCACTGAAACGTTTTTTTCCCCTCATGCATTACTCACGCTTTCAATGCAGGCAGCATTCTCTCCTGGTGCTCGCTATGTCCCATCTCTCCCTCTATTAATGCAATATAAGAATAAACAATCTAAAATGCTTTGAATAATCATACTACTAAAACTAAATGTGATCTGGTGATTTAAATGATGTTTGCGCTTTCACTAAGGAGTGCCGCTTTAAATGATGTTTGCGCTTTGACTGTGTCATTCCGGCAGCGCATGCGCTTCAGATGATCACTGCAATCCGCCACAGTTTTAATCGCAAGAAAGCGTGTCACAATGACTATTCCCAAACTGTAAATGTTTAGCTCATGCAAAAAATTATATTCTGCATTTACTCTCTCATGTTGTTTTCATGCGTCGCGCAGTCATTTGAACGTCCGTGTTTACTACAGTATGCGTGTCGTGGTAAATCTGTTCATCATATAAAGCCAT